>PVIH01013133.1:0-59899 GCA_004025045.1 Sigmodon hispidus
GGCTAAATACCCTCTGGGCTTCCAATCCTGGTAAGCCACGTAGACATTGCCCATAGGTCCCCAGGCGCCGGAAGCAAGCCACCATCCTCGCCTACAGCCAATAAGGAGTTGCTTACTCCCGAGAGCACTCACCTTCAGAAAAGGTGGAAGGCAGAAACCAGCGCCACCTTTAGGGCGTGGTACAACGCAGCTCCCTACACAGCAGCTAATGGAGGCAGATACAGCAATCCATAGCTAAACACCAGTTTGAGCTACTGGTCCAGCTGAAGAGAGGGAAGAGAGAATACAGAAGTGAAGGGATCAGGATCCTGATGGATACTCAGTTCCATGATGTTGGGAGCTCACAAACTCTGAAATAACAGCTGACAAACCTTCATGAAATGGATCTGGACCTTCTGAATATAGAAGACAGTTGAAAGGCCTGGGTAGTTTCTGGAGCCTCTTGCAATTGGACCAGCATCTATCCTGTGTCCATGAACTGGCTCCTTGATGCCCATTCTTAGGGGGAAAACACCTTTCTCAACCCTGGTAAAGCTGTTTATCAAGGGACTTGGCTCTACCTCAACTGGATATGCCAAACCAAACTGATTCACCTTGGGATCCCTTGACTTCTTTAGGGAGTGAATGGGGCAGGGAGGAAGGTGAGGGGTAGGGACCTGAGGGGGAGGGGATTCTCGGGGAGGACTGAGAAGAGGGGTAGGAGAGGGAGAAGTCCGGGGCATAGAAAATTTTTAAACAAAATAAAGTATGCTCATAAAGACCTATTATAGTATTCCTGAATCACGTACATTTTCTTTGGTGCATTTACACTGAAATAGATCTAAAAATAGAGAAATAATATGAAAAAAAAACTGTCATTAGTTTTATGAGTACTTTGATGTTTCATCCACTTGGGAGTTTTAGAAATACTCACCTAAGGTAAAAGAAATATAATTTTAAAACCAGAAGTGGCTTTTAAAAGTTACAATTACAATTAATGATTTTAGCTTTATCATCATGAAGCTTATGGAACTTAAAAATAGTAGACATTTGTAAAAGTATCTTTCTGGATTCATGAGTGATACTGTTGTCTAAAAGAAAAACATTAGTAAAATAATATACTGTTGATATATATCCTCCTGAGCGAGGTATCACAAACCCAGAAAGAAAAGCAGGAGATGCACTCACTCATTAGTGGACTTAAAAAAAAAATAAAATAGAAATAAAGATGTCATTGTATACATGAGCTCAAGGCTAGAACATAGCTAAATGATACAGTGCCTCACTTCTGCATTGATGGCCTCTGGCAGGTGTGTGAGTGAGGAAGGTCTCTTTTTTTTAAGGGGCTGGTCACAGGGAGTTTAATTATGTTCCAGTAACTAAATGAGAAGCATGAATGGGCTTTTTGTAAATGGGGAGATCAAAAGAGAGGGTATGAAACTGAGAGGACTGATAACTGAGTTTGATAGGTTGCATGATGTAAAAATCACCACATAATAAATAAAAAATAAATAAAAATAAAAATAAGAGAGACATACTATGAAACAATCTAAGGTGGTTGTACTAATTTACTGGTATCAATGCTTTACAGAATTGCAGGTGACATCATTTTGTACATGTGCATTAAAGCTATTGTTTTGTTTATATATTTAAAATACTATAAAATATTACAAATTACAAAAGGTATATAACAAAAACTAAACATTATGTAATGTATATTCTACTTACATTCCCTAAATTTAAAATAGTGATGAGTATTCTTCAATACTTATGAAAATGTGTGTGTTTAGCTGGATGTTGGTAATACATGACTTCAATCCCAGCATTTGGGAGGCAGAGCCTTGTGAATCTCTAAATTTGAGGCTAGCTTGGTCTACAGAGTGAGTTCTAGGACAGTCAGGGCTGCACAGAGAAGCTCTGTCTTTAAAAAAGTAATTAGTGTGTATGGTGATGGGTGTAAATACACTCTTTTTGGTACACATGTGTGCATATCATGAATAAGTAGTAAAGCAAAAAGAACAGAAAACACAGAACTCTTACACTATATTTTGACTTCTGAGGAAAGATCTCATTGCGCAGCATGAATGAACACAAAATTGCAAGGAATCATGAACTTGGCCTGGTCTAGCTGCTTTGAAAGGTGTGCATCATGGATTTCTGAAATTTGAGTGCAAGGCTCCTGAGGCACTGTTTGTCTTTCAGCTCCTGAGAAACTGAGGCACTGACTCAGGCAGTGAAGCATTCAATATAACTGTGGATCTTTGTGTTCCTTAAAAGTTGGCAGAAAAATAGTATTAGACATTAATTTATAGGACCTGTATTGAAGGACCCATATAATATGTAGCTGCCCTTATACTCTGAAAACCATAATTGTATTCTGTTTCTGTGGGTGTAAAACATGCTTGATTGCTTGGAAAACATAGAGTCAGGTCCAGTCTGTCTGAGACCCTTCCAATCACACCTGCTTTTCATTCCCGTAGACCATAAAAGTAAGTAATTTCTGGTGCTTATACAATTTCATAATGATACCCTGGACTACAAAGTGATGAATATTTGCTATGATTCTTATTTTTTCTTTAACATTAAAGACACATTTTAGGAATCATTCATCACAAGCACCTATAAAGCAACACACTAAACTTTAGCAGAGTATACTATGTCACTGTTTCAATAACCTTGAATCTGTGGTCACAATTTTCTACATGTGGACCTATTGGTAGTTTTGTTATTCAGAGATACTATAAATCATATCTCTTGGTCATAAAAAATTCATAATGAATCAATTTCTATATTTCAGAAGGCTTATATCACCAAAATATTTGTCCTCCAGGCTCACCATAATTATTTTTCACTAAATAAGAGTTATTTTTCACTAATAACTTTTTTTACAGGATGTTGCTCCCAGTGCTTTATTTAATGAAATGAATGTTTTTAGTTTAGTTACTATCTTCAAAATAATATTTGCAGTTCTTTCTTTATTCCCCTTTTATATAATACAGCCCAACCATAGCATCCCCTTCCTCCCCTCCTCCCAGTCTCCTTCTACCCTACCCTCACCCCTAGCTCCCCTGCTCCTGTTGCCCAGTGATATCAAGTGAAGCCACATAAGAGATACAGTAAGACTCAGTATAAAACTTCATCTTAAGGCTGTATAAGGCAACCAAGTAGGAGGAAAATAGTTCCAGTAGCAAGCAAAGAAGTCATTGACACACCCATTCACACTCTTAGGAGCCCAATGAAAATAACAAGCTAAACGACCATGATATTTCTGCAGAAGCTCTCCTGTAGATCTATGCAAACTCCTCGGTTGCTAATTCAGTCTCTGTGAGGCCCCTATGAGCCTAGCTTAGTTGATTCTGTGGGTTACATTACTCTAGTGTCCTTTACCACTCTGGCTTTTGAATTCATTCTTTCTTTTCTTCGGGGTTCCTGGTGTCCTGCATGTTTGTTTGTTAGTCTCTGTATTTCCTCCCATAAAGTTCTAAAAAAAGCCTCTCTGAAGGGCTAGGTACAGATCTATGAGGGCAGCAGAATATAATTAAGGATCATTTCATTGATTTACCTTTTCTGTCAGTTGCATTTGGTTCTATCCTACCTGTCCAGGCCATCCAGCTTTTGGTTCCTCACCATCCCGACTTTGGCAGACATGGGCTCCCTCTCATGGCTGAGGCCTTAAGCTAGATCAGTTGAGCCACCATTGACCCAGTATAACTTACAGGCAGGACAGGTTGTGTGCCTTATGTTTTGTGTGAGAGCTTGGGTAACACCAGTGAAGCCAAGTCTGAAAATGGGTTGTTCAGTTTCCATACCTTCCATTACTAAGAGTCCTTTCTAGGGACATTCTCCTAAATGTCCATCTATTTCAATGGTCTCTCCATTAACTCTCTCACTCTATTCCTAGGTCCTCCATGTGAGTCTTCCTCTACCCTCCAGTCCATCTGCAAAATCTATTCCATTTCTCCTTCGCAGGTAAATTTATGTTTAGCCCCTAGATCCAAGTGGCAGGATATGAAATTATTGTACTAAAATTTGTAATTTTTTTAGTACAGCAATAAACACACTGAGAAAGACCTTTGGAAATCATTCTAAATCACAAGTTCCTGAATAAAATACTTCAGAGTAAAGGAAAGAAGGAAGTAAAATATCTTATAACGAAAGCTTTAAACCCAGAGATGGAAAGATGAATGAAGATACGTACTGAGAAAAATGAGTGATGAAGGAGATATTTCCATACTGAAACTTACATTATTCTTCAAAACAACATGAACTTGAAAAACAATTCAAAATATATCAGTAGACTAGATGACCAACTCCAATATAAACCCAGGCATCTATAACAACCTGATGTCCAAATTTTTATATTTTATTTTATGTTCATAAATATTTTGTCTGTACTTTCATGCCTGATGCTTATAGAGACAAAAAGAGCACATCAGATCCCCTAAAACTAAAATCTCTGGCAGTTTTTGACACTATGCATGTTTTGGGTTTAAATAATATTAAGCAGCAAGTGCTCTTACTGTTGAGCCTTCTCTCCAGTCACAACTAACTTCCTTTTGACAAATATGAATAAAATACAAATTGGCAAAAATATCTTTAATTAATTGTGTTGAGAAAATTGAATGTCTGCACACAGAATTAAAATTGAACTTCATCTCTCATGCTGCACAAATACAAGCTTTAACTATATCACAGACTTCAAATAAAACCTGAAACTCTGCAATTATTAAAATTAAAGGTAGGGAATATGTTACAAAAAATAAGCAAAATTTAAGGACATTCAAAAAAGGACTGAGGTAAATCAAAAAATAAGGTCAATAATTAACAATTGGGACCTCATAGATATAAAAGTAATGGATACAGCAAAAAATATATATATATAAGTCACAAAACCAACCATCAAGAAAAAAAATCAGTAAGTGGGGTTTACATTTGATAAAAGAAGTATAAAAGCTCTAGGACCGGGGTCAATCCCTAGAGTCTGACCTCAGACTCTTCCTAGCAGACAGGACTAAGGTTTGGCTGTGAGGGGCTCCTTGAACAACCAGCTCCACTTTCAGGATAAACTGCCACATCAGAGAAGGACTGAGGATTTGACATTCAGACCCCTGTCCAGAGCAAAGTCAGAGATCAAACAGACCCCTTATTCAGACGAGGCAGGAGACACAAGCCCTCTTGCTAAAACTGACTAGGAACTGCCTAAACATGAACCACTGAAGCCATGGGCAGACGACAGTGCAAAAATACATATAATAATATAAAGAACAACAATGCAACACCAGAAGAAACTGGTGGTCCTATAACAACAAGACCTAAACGGAGCAATGAAGAGGAAACAGAAGGAAATAACACCAAAAACACCTTTATGAAGACTATTGAAGCCTTCAAAGAAGATATAAAAAATTCCTTTAAAGTAATAGAAGAAAATACACACAAAAAATTGGAAGAGATGAACAAATCATTGAAGAAAACCAAGAAAAGGTAAACCAAAAAAATGAAAGAAACATTCTGGAACTAAAAACTGAAATAGAAGCAATAAAAAAGGCACAAAATGTGGCAAAGGTGGAAACAGAAAATCTGAAGTAAAGAGCTGGAGTTAGAGATACAAGCATAACCAATAAAATCCAAGAAATGGAAGAGAGAATCTCTGGAGTAGAAGTCTCAGTAGCAGAAATAGATACATCAATCAAAGAAAATACTAAAACCAAAATAATCATAACACAAAATGTTCAGGAAATCTGGGACACCATGTAAAGACCTAACCTGAGAATTTTAGGAATAGAAGAAGGAGAAGAATACCAGCTGCAAGGAACAGATAGTGTATTCCATAAAATCATAGAAGAAAATTTTCCTAACTTAAAGAAAGAAATGCCTGTGAAGATACAAGAAACTTAAAGAACACCAAAGATCTGACCCCCCAAAAAGTCTGCTTGCCACATAATAATCAAGCCACACAACATACAGAACATAGAAAAAAATTCAAAAGCTGCAAAAGAAAAGGACAAGCTTACTTATAAATGCAGATCAATAACATCTGACTATTCAATGGAAATGATGAAAGCAAGAAGGGCTTGGTCAGAAGTTACTTAGACACTAAAAGAGCATGGCTGCCAACCCAGACTACTATACCCAGAAAATTATCAATCACCATAGATGGAGTAAACAAGATATTTCGTGACAAAGTAAGACTGAAACAATACCAATCTACCAGTTTGGCCCTCCAGAAAGCATTAGAGGGAAAACTCCAACCTAAGGATCCCAGATACACTCATGAAACCACAAACATTCAATAATCCCACAAAAGAAAACCCCAGAGAAAGGAAATACATACAAGCTACCACCAAAAAATAGCAGGAAACATCAATCAGTGATCACTAAAGTCCCTTAATGTCAGCAACATCAAAAGTCACAGAAAGCATACCAACTCACGGAAACTAAACATCACTGAGCTCAACCACTTCTGGGTCAAGAAAGAAAGTAAGAAAGAAATCAAAGTCTTCCTAGAATTTAATGAAAATGAATCTACAACTTACCCAAACTTGTGGGACACAATGAAAGCAGTCTTAAGAGGAAAATTCATAGCACTAGATGCCTATATAAAAAGTCTAGAGAAATCCCACACCAGAGAACTAACAGCACAGCTGAAAACCTTAGAACAATTAGAAGCAACTCACCTAGAGGTAGTAGATGGCAGGAAATAATCCATCTTAGTGCTGAAATCAATGCACATAGATACACATAAGGTATATACTTGGGACTGAGAAGCTTAAGCAAAAAGGAGATAGATAGTCTGAGAAGAAAAGAGCATGGAACAGTGTTAACCAAAATAAATGAACTGTGAAAGGCATGGGAGGCATTATCTTGTAAACAATTTTAAATATAACTTACTTTTAAATGTTTGAATAGAGATAAACTTACTATGAAAACCATGGGGAAATAATGTTTTCTGAGTTGCTTTCCATAGCTGGCTAAGTCTGAGTTATTATACTATCCAGGATAAACTGCCCAAGTGTGGCACAGTCTCAATATACAACTTTCATACTACATTGAAACTTGGATTAAACATGAAATCAATGATTATATACAACCGAGAATCCTGTGATGTTTGAGATCATCCTGACAGATGCAGTATGCCCACATGTGCTAAATTAACACTATCGTTTTAGGAGTAACCAACTGCTCTCAGATGAATTTGAGAAACATGCCACATAAGCAAATACAGGCCTGGTACTGTTAACTTTTGCCAAAATTCCTGAAGGGGAGATCATAGGCCCCATAGGAAAACTGAATGTTGTAGATTATCTAAGTTGTCATAGCTTCAAATTGTCTGTAGATATTTGTGCTTATATTTATATATACACACCACTGTTAGCCTTACTAAGAGAAACCTCTTTCCACTGAACTGTTGCTAATGCACATACTCATAGCTGCATAAGGTAGTAAGCATAAGTAACCAATATTGTCCAATACTAAAGAAGATCACTATAAAATCTCTTTTAATGTTGAGGTACATTGTAAAAGAAGAGGTAGAAAGAATTTTAAAAATTTAAAAGAGAGAAGATTGGAGAGATTACTACATAATGCCAAGTACCCTAATCACTCAATTTATCATTTGGATGTGTATCTTTCAAGTGGAAATTATACCTGTGCTTAATATAAAGTTAATCACTTCAGAGAAAGATGATGAAAATTTATCTGTTCCAGCCTTTCTTTTTTAAAAACTGGGACAAACTTTCTTGTCCTACTAGAAGCTCCTTTATACCTCCATATTCTCTAGTTGAGAAAGAAAATGAATAGTAAAATAATAGCCTAATTAGACATTTAGTGCATACTTGTAGCCATCTCTGCTCTAAAGTTGAACCCATGGTTTAATATTACCTTGAGTAATTAAAGTGTAACTTCCCTAGGTAAATAAATAAATAAATAAATAATACAAAAAATTATAAAGATTTTAAAAATTCTGCAGTTTCAACACAAAAATTTTTGAGCCCAATTTTATTTTAGATATTAGTTACAGAGGCAAAAGAGACATAAATAAAATAACCCTTTTATTACAGTTGGGAAATAAAGATGAGAATCCCTTAGCATATATCCTGACATTATACTATGAATAAAATACATATAATTAATATTCTCTTTTCTTTCCAGAAACATCAATAGGAAGAGGTATTGATGCATCAATAAGTACTCCTTTATTAAAAGTTTAAAGGCTCTGAAGTCACTTATTAGGAAGCTAGTACACTATTACTTTATATTTGTTACAGAATATCAATATAACATTTCATAATTATAAATTTTTTTCTTTTTTTATTATTATGAACAAAGAAGTCACACTTTCTATCCTTGTATATCCTTATTCAAGGTTACTTCCCCCTCCCACCACATCAGGTCATTCTCTATTCTCCACAACTCCCCATCCCCCGTACTCCCCGGCAGGCGGCAGGAGGTCTCAAGGTCCCACAGTCCCAATATTGTTTAGTTCAGCCTCCACTCCTGGCAGATCCAGTTTTCCTCCCCAACCTCAAGACTGAGTCAGGTGTTCCTCTAGGGGGAGTCAGTCCAAGATGTTTCTGATCCCAAGCTGTTCAGTGGTTGTGGTTTGCATATTAGGCATGCAATATGGCAATTTCTCAGAAAATTGAGAATCAATCTCCCCAAGGACCCAGCAATACCACTTCTGGGTGTATACCCTAAAGATGCACAGTCGTACTCCAAAGGCATTAGCTCAACTATGTTCATAGCAGTGTTATTTGTAAGAGCAAGAACCTGGAAACAACCTAGATGTCCCTCAACTGAAGAATGGATTAACAAGCTGTGGTATATCTACACAATGGAGTACTACTCAGCAGTAAGGAAAAATGATATCCTAAAATTTGCAGGCAAATGGATGGATTTGGAAAATATCCTCCTGAGCGAGGTATCACAAACCCAGAAAGATAAGCAGGGGATGTACTCACTCATTAGTGGACTCTAAACAAACAAACAAACAAGAAAATAATTATAATTTTTTTTAAAAAAAGTTTATTCTTTGAGTTTAATGTTTATGTTTTGATCACATTCACCTGACTTTATATTTTGAAAGAACAGTCATTTTTACAGTTTGTAGAGTTCACAGGTAGGTAAGATAGCTGAAGACTTTGCTTGTCTAGTGTCTTTCTTAGCAACTTCAAGCACTATGAAAGTTAGCCAGAAGGATGCAGCTCCTAAATCTATACTATATAAATCACATTTTTAAAAGTTTACATACAATCTAATGTAAATTGCCCCCACCTTTAGGAACATATCCAGCAATGAATGTTTAATAGTGTGCACTAGTTATCATAGGTGATGTTAAGAAGCTGTATGCAATGACAGTTTTCTTAAAATAATGGTTGAATTAAATGCTTAGCTTCATTTATCAGATAAAGTTCTGTAAAAATAGCCTGAGAACTTTCCCTGAATCTTTAAGATAAATTGATAACATTAGACTGGGCCTAATTGCAACAGAGAAAAATAATGGCAAGCCAGGTGAATTTGATGAACAGAGAAGCTAAAATTTAGCAATTAAGCTTTGGTTTAAGAACAGTACTCAAGAGTACATAAAATTAGTAATAATTTTCTTCAATTATCTCAGACAAAAATCAATAGAAACTAAGTTTGAAGAAAAAGCTAATGAGAAAAAGCTGCATAATTTTAATTACCCCAGAATGATAAATGGTTTTCATTATAAATTACCATCTGCAACTTCTTTTTCTTTCTCACTGAAAATTATATTTAATGTTTCTATAATACTTAGTTTGCAAAAGAAAAAGTTAGAACAGTTAAAAGGCACTACAATCTAATAAAAAAGTTTATATTTAGGTATCATCATGTTACTTAGTGCTATGTTAGGCTCCCCAATAACACAGCAGATCAATTGGAGAGATAAATTAATAGTAATTTTTTAAACACATGACTGAAGTTCTCATGAGGATCTATGGAAAAATGAGAGTAGCACATTACAGGGGTTTTGTAAAAATACAACTCATGTTAAAATAATTAAAAATATATATAATTTTAACTCACACATATTGTCTGTTTTAATTATTGAAAAAGCATTCAAAATACAATCATTGTCATCAAAATATGTAGAATTTAATAATATAAAGAACTTGGTTCTGTTTTGGCTCCTGTAGTCTATTATATAGTATGTTAATATTTTGAGCATAACTTTTTCAATTAAAATGTAGCCTTGATATACTATTGATATTAACTGTAAAAATGCTGTCAAACAAATATCTAACCTGTTATTTTTTATACCAAGAAATATTTTTCCCATAGGAGGCAAGAATCATTTTTTCAACCAACAGTAAAAATTAAAAATAATTTGCTTTTTTTCTTTAGGTTCAGTGATTAAATGTTAGTGGTAACTGATTATGAATATTCATCTTCATTTAAGAATATGCTAGAAAATGAGCTGTAACCAAATGGATTAGATAATAAATAACTAGGAAAAGGAAATGTACAAATTGTCTGTAGGCTTAAATTACAATAGCCTGATGTAATATTGTTATTTATAGTTCTGGTGAGAGAAGGTTGTGATTTCTGTAAATCTCTGGATGTTTTCTTTATTAAGTAATGCCAGAGACAAGAAGAGGTACCACTTACATTATTGTGTCTTCCTCCAGAATATTTCCATAAAATTTTATATTTCCTACAATATTGTGTGATGTCTTTCTATGCTATGAATATCATTGTTTGGGTCTGTGGCAAGTCAGCTTAAAGGCAGGCAATAAATCCAAGCATAGATTAAAAAAAAAAAAAAAAAGGAAGGCAAAGTCATAAAAAGACACTATAGGCTGCTGCCCATAAGAGAATATATAACAAAACACAAATAAAGCCACGTGACAAAGCCTTTATGTAATTTTTTAAAATGAATCTGCTGCAAGAGCTACAAAACAAAAACTCCTTTCTACAAATGGTGCCAAATGTGGGTCACGAAGAAAAGATTCTAAATAAAAAAAAACAAAGCCGTGTTAAGATTCCTAGTCTCACAGTCTCATCCCAAACACAACACAAAAACTAGAATTTTAACAGCCGCCTAAAAGTTATAGCCAGCCGCCAGCCACCATATTAAAAAATAAGCAAGATAACGTCAACAGTATTTCCATTCTAGCCTCATAGTTTAACAATTTCAAACCTTTTCTAGTTAAAAAATAACTAAAAATACACAATAAAAAAAATCAAAAACTTCCAGCTACATGCAGAAAAAGTTTTAGTTATGTAATTCCTTCTTTTGGTTTTTTAGAATGTTTATTTAGTAGCTTGTGAGAATTTCTGATGTATTGATATGGAAGAGTTGTACATTCACCAGTACTACTTTTGTTAAAACCTTCTCCATAAAACAGTTTCAATTTGAATCTTCCCAGTATTCCCATATTGTCTAGAAATTCTCTATCACCTTTACAGTGTTAGCTTAATTTCTCAAAATAAAGCATTGGTGCTTCATTTTCAGTAAATATTTAATGAAATACTTAAATAACTATGGTGTTTTTATATAAGCAGTATAATATCTTTCAGAGTCATAATTTTTACTCAGATTGGGGTACAACATCTTGTTCAACAAATATTCACAAGTGTTGTGAATTCTCAACAGCTTTTTATTTGCCTATAAAAATGAAAAAGCCAAATCAAAATAAAACAAAAATTTTCAATAATTCAAACATTGTTTGGGGACATTTTACTTTGATTTCCTCTACTTCGTCTACTCCTCAACCTCCCAACATTACTGCATTTCTCTTTAGACTACTTTTTATTTTCTACCTTATTTCCTCTTCATAAGGTGGATGACAACCACAGTCCATAGGCTCCCACTGTCCTTATAACTTCAGAATCAAGAATTCTGAAAACCACTGTGAATTCTTCTAAAGGAGCAGTGGCTCTTGGGAAGAGAGAAGTGAAGGAGGATTGGGAGGATGGGAAAGGGGAAATTCCAGTAGAAATATATTGTATAAGGGAATAATAAAGAAAAAAAAAGTATTATTAACCTCTTTAAAAATTTCATAGGTTTAATTTGCTCAATAAAGATTTTATACTGTTGTAGAAAGGAGAGGAAACAAAATGATGCACTTTGATGTGAGATTCTGTGTGTCATAGTATTTTTTAAAGAAAAATACGTTATTCACATAAAATCACAGTATGTGTTTTTGTTTTATATTATTATTATTTGAATTTATACATAAATTACAACATATCTATATATTTTTAAAAGCAATATCCAATTCATGGCTGATTATATATATTATATCAGTAATATTGATTTTATACTATGTTAGAGTTCAATCTTTGACCCACACATTTAAGAAAATTAAGATATGGTTTGTTCCTATTGTAACAGAAAAGACAATTAAATATGAACTCTTAATGTTAGGATTCTCTTAATAGTTTCTTTTTCTCAGCTCTCTGATGCCACTTGACAACTAGACTTTACTTTAGCTGTCTTCTCAGATCTTAATGTAAAAGTCAGAATACTCAGTCTCTTAGAGCTAATACTAAGTAAAGACACAGTTCACCTTGCTACCACAGTTTAACATTAGAGAAGGTATAAAAACTTTCTTCAATCACTCACTCAACTCCTTTCATCCAATTAATTTTTTGTAAAAGGTTTTAAAATGTATTTAATTGTGCTGAAACCAGGCCCTGAAAAAAATGTTCATACCTTCTAACCCAAAGTCATAGTTTTTTGTTATGGCACACCAAAATGTAAATTTCTTCCCCCTGCTTTTCAGATATTCGCAGATTCCTGTGTATGACCAACTCTCCTGCCAGACTCTAGGAAAAACAGCAGTCCTAGAACACACCATCTTTCAATCTAATTTGCCACGTCAACAAGTCCCTGAAATTTCACTGCTGATAGCACTCCTCAAGCCTCAAGCAGGCACCCACCAAGAAACTGGAACCTAGTTTTTTAGGATGTCCCAATAAAGGACACATCTGCTCTTTTGCCTCTTTCATTCACCCTTGCCACTTTTGTACAATTAGGACATTTTTTTATGCCATTCTTTCTGTCAGTTTTCACTCTTTACATGGCTAGGACCAATGTTAATACTTTTTTTCCCACCAACCTCCAAGGGACAGATGCCTGTTATCTCCAGGCTCACAGTAGCTGGGGCCTCTTTGCTCACATCTCCCACTAATTGTGCCTCTGATCTCACTAGTTTATCCCAGACTCACAGAAAGCAGTCTTGAGAACAAAAAAATCGGCACCCTCATTCCCTACTCTTACTTGCTATCAATAACTCTTTTTTTATTAAAAGAAAAAATTGAAGAATATTAGAATTTTCTCCCACTTCTGGAGCCCTTGCCAATAGGCAATAACCTGGCCCATCACCAAGTGTCCTGACATCAAGTTCCATTTAAGAAGACTCCCGCCCTTTACTTCCTCTCATTGCTTGTTCCCCTTTTTCCACACCTTCCCAAAGGATATGCTCCTCCTCCTCTCCCTCCCTCTTCCTCTCCTTCATATCCCCACCCCTCACATGTGTGCTCCTCATTATAATAAAGCTTCTATTCCCTTTTTCTGTTGCTCCACAAGTCCCTTCCCTGAGACTTTGTATGTGTCCCTATTTCTCCCACCTTGAGCCAGGGACCTCCAAGTTCCATCTCCTACCAGCCACAGGAATACACGAATATCACACTTAAATACTTTACAATGTTGACTTGATTCCAATTTCTTATTGTGTGAAAAAAATGTAAAGCACACACACACACACACACACACACACACAGAGAGAGAGAGAGAGAGAGAGAGAGAGAGCAAAGAAAAGCATCATCCCAAAGAATACATGCTATATGCCTCAAAGTCCTTCTTTAAATAAAATATAACTTTATTGAATGCTAAGTTTATCTACATAATTCTTTACAAAGTTGCTGTTTTTAGCATTTACCTCAATTCTCCAGAAGACTTGAGTAATTGGATATATTCATTATATATAGTTTTTGTTTTTGCCAGAGAATTTTTTCCTTTATTATTATTATTATTATTATTATTATTATGAACAAAGAAGTCACACTTTCTAATCTTGTATATCCTTATTCAAGGTCCCTTCCCCCACCACCACCACATCAGGTCATTCTTTCTTCTCCACAACTCCCCATCCTATCCCTGGGCAGGCTGCAGGCAGTCCCATGGTCCCACTGCCCCAATATTGCTTAGTTTAGTCTCATTTGACTAATTTAGAAGATAAAAGTATTGTATAAAACATTTTGAAGAAGACATATTTAATTCCTTTTCATAGCTTTGAATATCACAAAAGAAGTTATTCAACTATGTTTATTTTTAATTAAACTTTCCATTAACATTTATCTACTTATTGTACATGTACGTTTGTCTCTGTACATGTTTTAAGACATGTATGTGGAGATTAAAAGACACCTTAGTATAGTCAAGTGTCTCCTAAATTTTGCATGGATTCCTGTGATTAATCCTAAATTACGAAGCTTAGCAACAAGCAATCTTACCCATGCAGTCATCTGATTTGTCCAATTGTCCTCCTTTTTTTCTCATGAGAGCTTTGAATTAACAATCTTTATGTACTTGTACTGTATATATCCTTTAATTATTTATTGTAAATTATATTTAAATTAGTTCAGAAAAATCAAACTATGCTGCATTTCCAAAAAATAGGTAACTGTTTACAGAATTCAAGTACTACATGACATTTGGGTTAAGAGAGGTCAAATAAAGTAAATCTCATGAATATGTATTGAAATATCGTAACCTGCAGCAAGCAGACTGACGGCTGATGTTCACCTCTCCTTCTGTTCCTAAGATTCAGTTTTTCCCATGTCCTTCTCACCTCTGTAGCAGAATATCTGCTAAGCTCCTTATTCTTTCTCACCTCCCTTCCTTCCAAACCTGTAGAACTTCTCTCTGTTTCCCCAGGTCCAGTGGTCTAGGATCATCCCTAGCTCTTCAGTGGAACACCAGGGTAGCCTTCCCTGCTTCCTGCTTTCATCTCCCATAGATTCCACAGATACCCCTTCTAACCTCTCTCCTTCCACTCATTCTTTTTTCCCTGTCCCACACACTAGCAGGAAAGCTCTGCTAATTCAGGGCCATTCCTCCTAGGATAACAAGTAGGTTGATATCATTTTCTCCTCTGATTTCAATGCATCCAAGTCTCATTTACAGCTTTGTATGCTGCAGTCTACCTTTATGCTCTGACTCAACTGATCTCAAGATCTTCTCCTTCGACCCACCTTCCCAACTTATCCCGTTATCCTAGCATCCAATAGCAGTAGGCATTCACTAGAAACACATACCAGCCGAACAAGCCAGGAAAACAGGTAAGCCAACAGAAGACCTTTACTACTTCATCCTCCCTTCTAAATCCAACCACTGAGTCTCACCCCTGTCTCTGTAATAGAATACCAGTTGCAGCCTATCTTCACTTCCTGATAGCATCTTTTTAGATCCCAAAGACTATCCCTCTTAATCTTTCTCCATCAATGCTTTATTGCAGTCACCATTTCTATCAGACACCCCATGCTAAACTACAGAGAACCTATCATTCCTGCCAGTAAACAAGGTAGATCTTCTCTCAGCAAATCCCCAGTCACACATCCAGCTTTGCAGCAGCAAAAGTGTGGCAGCCTTTCTGATCCCTTATTTCTATCTTACGTGGACCACACTTATCTTCTTTCTACCAACTTTCTCCCCACCTGTTTCTTTTTACCAGGCTCCAAAGACAGCAGATACCCCTTGTTAATCCAAGGATCTCTCCTGCCAAGAATCAAGGAGGTTGAGTGCTGATCTTCATTTTTTCTGCTCCTGCAAATACAATCCTTTCTTTCTCATCTCAACTCTGTGGCAGTTTCTCTTTCTTCTTCAATCCCTGCCTGCATGTATCATGAAATGATGCTTCAGCCTCTCTTCACACAACTCATCCCATTATCTCAGCCTCCATAACTATCAGGCATAAATCCCCTAAAGAAATACAGGAAAGAACAAACAAACAATGGGAGAAAATTGTTTAAGACCTGAAGGTAGAAATAAAATCAAAAAAAAAAAAAACAAAAAACCACAACCTGGGGGAAATCAGGAAATGAAAATTTTAAGAGCTAGAGCAAGCTAGAGCAGGGACCATAAAGGCAAGCCTCCTCAAGAGTATACAACAGAATCTCTGGAACTGAAGACATGATAGAAGAAACAAATACCTTGGTCAAGAAAACTATTAATCTAAAAGTGTCCTGACACAAAACATCCAGAAAATCTGGTACATTCTGAAAAAAAAGAAAACTAACATAAAATATGAATACAGGAAGAAAAATAACCTAGATCAAAGGCCCAGAAAATATTTTTAACAAAATCATAGAAGAAAAAATTCATAACCTAAAGAATGAGATGCCTCTAGAGATACAGAATACCAACTAGTTCAGACTAGAAGAAAAGAAAATCTACTTGGTGCATAATAATCAAAGCACTAAACAGAACAACAACAAAAAAGTAAAAACTGCAAAGGGGGGGAAATACCAACTTACATATCAAAGCAGATAAATTAGAATTATATCAGGCTTCTCAAAAACACCAGAAGAGTCTGGACAGATGAACTACAGTGTCTAACAGACAACCGATTTCATCCCAGAGTACTATATCCCAAAAAAGTTTCAATGACCATAGATGAAAAGTATAAGATAGTCTTTGATAACACTAAATGTAAGCAATATTTATCTACAAATACAGAGCTAAAGAAGATGCTAGAAGGAAAATTCCAGCCTAATAAGCTTAATTGCAATAGTTTAACACAGGAAAAACCAAAGGAAGGAAAAAACTCCTGCCTCTCTCTTTCTCTACCTCTTACACACACACACTACCACCACCACCACCACCACCAACAACAACAACAACAACAACACCCCCAGACAGACAATCTTCAGCTTCATATGGTCAAACAAAATACACAGGATAGCAAAAACTGTCCTAAATAATAAAAACTCCTAGAGATCTCATCATACCCAATACTAAATTGTACTGCAGAACTATTGTAATAAATAACCAAAAACAGAAACGAAACCTCACCCACACAAGTTATTGAATTTTGCGATCTCTAGCTGGTAGCTACACAAACTTTTCAGCCCCAAGATCTACTATCTTTAGTAACAGAAACTACCAAAAAAAATCCATAAACACCCACCCAGCCACAAAGCCTTTGGTCTACAATCTGTCCTGCCTGCCAATTAGACTTGGGGAATAGGGGAATGGTAATACAAAGTTTGTGTGAATAGCCAACCAATGAATGATTTTATTTAAAGTATATTCCACAAGATGGGATCCATAACTGACTCTATTTAGTGACCCAAACCAGAGACCAGATAGCCCTGAGACAGAGTAAAATCAAAAATTCTTTGTCAAAAAAAAGTAACAGCAAAGTTAACACTAGTGGTATTCTGTTATACTCACAGATTAGCACATTCATTATTCATCCATCATCAGAGAGAATTACTCCTATACAAGATGGGAATAAATAGAGCACAGCCAGACTTCATAAGGTGAGAGGGAGAAAAAAAATATTCTGGAACACAGAGCTCTAAAGTGGTATTTCTCCATCAATTTCATACCCTCAGAACTAGAGGAACCCCAAAGAAGAGGAGGTAGAGTTAGTGTATAAACTAGAGTGGAGTACATCAGGAGAATAAAGTCCTATAAATAAACTGAACAAAGCTCATATGGGCACAGAAAGACTGAGGAGCAAGCGCAGGATCAGTACCGTGTACATATACCTTTCATTTAGTATTTTTATGAGATTCCTGTGTGTGTACAACTGAGTCTCTGACTCTTGTGTCTTCTATTGAGGCTTTCAACCTCCAGTTTGTTTGCCTTGTTTTATACTGATGTGGTGATTTTTATTTTATTATATTATATTTCGTTAATAAACTAGTGGATAGTCTCAAAAGATTATGTAGAAATAGAAACACACTGAAGTATTGACAAGTGAAGGTCCAGTCCTACTCGTTCATAAAAAGACTCTTGTATTTGGGCTGATCAGCCTCAGGTATCTCCTAGCCCCTCAGTGAGTATTCTCTCCAGCCCATTAGAAAATTGACATTCTGTTCTGCTCTCTTTTCTCTTTCTCTCATTTTTCTTTCCTGAATTGAAGACCTATCAATATGCTGTCACATATGGTCACTCAACAACCTGATGGGTAGAAACTCTCCCCTGCCTATTCGTGCTCTAACCTCCAACTCTGCCTTCCAATCTGACCAGTTTTAAGGCCTCAACAAAGGTTCCTTTCTTCATGTTTGAAAAATTTGCCTCATCTGCATTCACATACTACGTGGCTTGAAACTCAGTCTTTCTATTATCAAAGGCAAATCATGCCCATAGCAATGTTGCTTGTTTGGACAAACCTCACCTCTTTTCTTTATGTGATTGTCTCAAGGATATATAGCATCTACTATACTGCAATGTGTAATTTTTTTTTTTAACTTTATTTATTTATTTGCCTTGGTGTTTTGCCTGGAACTGGAACTACAGACAGTTGTTAGCTGCCATGTGGGTGCTGGGAATCGAACCCGGGTCCTCTGGAAGAGCAGAGGGTGCTCTTAACCGCTGAGCCATCTCTCCAGCCCCGCAATGTGTAATTTTTATATTACTCTCCTGCCTAGTTCCTGCTGATCATGATGTATTATCATTCTGAAACAATGGAAATTCTGGCTTAGGAAAACCTGAGCTTTCCAATGAGTCAAGGAGATATGAGGCAGGAAATAGCATGATACAGAGAGAAAATAATAGTTCACTTCTCAGGTTTGTTGTGGTTTAAATAGAAATTTCTCCCATAGGCTCAAATATTTGCACGTGTGGCCCAGAGTTTAAGAGCTCTTTGGAAGGCTTAGGAGGTAAGAACTTGGAGTGAGTATGGCTTGTTTGGAGGACATACGTCACTGGGAACAGACTTTGGGCTTTCAATAGCTTAAGAAAGGCCTGGTGGTGCTCTCCCTCTGCCTACAGATCAGGATGTAGTTCTGAGCTCCTTCTCTATGACCATGCCTGCTATGCATTCCTTCATGCACCAGACCACGCTCATAATATATTAAAACTAAAACATGCTTTTATATAGTAAAAAGAAAACACAAAATTATATTTAAACTCTTTATATACCAGAAATTTTAGTAAGTACTATAAACAACATTTCAATGCTATATTCTTTGCTGTATATGTCACTTTTTAAGATAACATTTTCTTCACATTTAATGTAAGTTCTCCTGCATATGGCTAAGTAACTGTTGTAAGCATTTGTTAAATAAATATTATTTAAAAATTTAGAATATTAATGTTGAATGTTTATTCAAGATATTATTTCCATAATTTAGAAAAAAATCAAATGCTTATGCGAAGCACTGTGAAGAAAAGTAGAGGAAATGTACAGGATAAGCCTTTGAAGCTATAATATGCTGTTATCCAGGGGGGAAAAATGTGACTCTCCTCTATCAACTACACAAAGTTGCATGAAGGACATGTTCAACAAAAGCAATAAATAAAAACAATGGCAAAAACATTATGAGAAAGAACATATACATGAGACACAATTTTTCTTTTTGGAAAAAAATTAATTAAAATTTGTGTTAGAAAGATATTCTTCAAAACAAGAAAATCATGTATCTCTAGGGATGAACTCCCTGAGAGACTATTTTTTATTATTTTTATTTTTTCATTATGAGTAAAGTCATAATTTTTATCCATGTATCCCCTTTTTCAACCCCCTCACACACACACACACTCCCAGTCACTTTGTCTTCTCTCCATTACTTTATCTCTCGCCAGCAAGGACAGGCAGTAAACTTTAAACACACCATACACAAATACACATACAAACACACATGCATTCACACACACATGTACATGCATACATATAAACACACAAGAAGCAACAGTAAAAAGAATCTTAGAAGATTGTGTATACACGTATATGCAGTAATAATAATAGATCATGAGTTTGAGAGAAGTACATCTAGAAGTTGGCAAAGCCAAGAGGAAGTGCAAGTAAAGCAAGGATACAGGACATTCATGTGACAATTCTAGTGACGATCTAATGGCCAAGATGATTACAATAGCACTGACAACACAGAAACAATGTCTCTTCTCTTCTTCTTCCATCCCTAACTGTGCATATCTCTTTAGGAGGATAATGCCTCATGAGCATCTGCCTCCTCCTTGACATGATGTTCAGCCCTGTGCAGATCTTATGTATGTCTTGTCTAGGTAATCATAGTTTCTGGGAGTTGAGAGTGCATTGTCCATGTTATATCCAATTTCACGATTATAAAACATTTCTCATATTCCTCTGCTATTATATTCATTCTGCCTCTTGCTCTGTATTGTTTCCTGGGTCTTAAGGGTGAGATATGTGACCATCCCAATAGCATTCAGTGAGCCTATAAGAAAAAGTTATGAAAGTAGAAAAAAGCCTATATAGAAAGGGACAAGGATTGGTGGAAGAGGAAGAAAAAGAGAATACACTTCTAGTTCTATTCATTTAGTGTGGGTAAATGAATTCTATTTCCCTGGTTTTTTATTCATTCTCATTATAAAGGTGATAAACAGCCATTTTGTCTTAAAATCATTTGAATTTCATTAATATGTAAGTTAATTTCTTTTCACTTGCTTTGTTGATTGATTCACATTTCTCTCTTTCCCTGGACACTATATAATAATTTAGTTATTGCTGTTTCTTTGTAAGATTATGTGTATATATATACATATATACATTGTTTAAATCAGTATACCTATTTGAATAGCTTACCAAGAGCTGCTGTTTCTTTCCCTGTAATTCTTCTATTGATCAATACTTCTAGGTTACACAGGGGATTTTGCAGCTATTAATCATGAACTCATTGTCTTTCTATACTATCTATTCACTTTAGCTCATAACCTGACATATTGGGTGCATATATTTGTGATTCAGGTATGCACACCTACCTAAAAGGAAATAATGCAAGTAATGTACCAATTAAACAATTTATTGCATCAACTGAATGTTTCAAAAACATGTTTAAGTCTCTGCATTGTATAATAGAGGGTACTAAACTCAAGGAATACATATAACTGGGGCTTTTAATTTTTTCTTTTTAAAAAAATATGGTGAAATGTAGAAGTCAGATAAAATTAATAATTTTAGAAATATTTAACAATAAATCCCCTTAAGATTTTATAAAAAGATTGAATTTTATATAAATCACTACTGATAGCTTATTACATATACTATATATGTTTAGTATATTTTCTCATGCCACATTTGCCAAAAGACTAAGTTGATAAGAGGAGTGAAGTAGTTTTTTCATTTAATTCTCCTGAAGGACCTAGGAGATAGGGCATTTGTTTAAACCACAATATATTTCCTTATAGAAACGAATAACTGCAATTGCCTTTTTAGAATAAGGCCATCCTGATTTAGACAAGATCTGGATCTTTTCACAGGTATAGAACTTGGGAGACACTCTACAGAGGGAATAGATATCGAGTCACTGTGATCACTTCACAAGGCTGGGTGTAAAGGAGGACTCAGAAACAAGAGGGTTGAAGTGCTGTTCAAGTTGAGATCCTCTAAAATTGCATTGGAGCATTCTATGCTGTTCTGTATAACAGAAATCACAAAGCAAAAATAGCATATTTTTTTCCATTTATCCATCCCGGGGCTTCAGAATCTTTCCAATCTTGCCATATATGCTGTCGCCAACAATATTTTTGAGTAGTTAAATCAGAGGATGATTGACTGAAAGCCACCTTTTGTTAATCAATTAAAGAACATTTAAAAGTATATAAAATGATGATCTTTCCATCTGAAAAAAAATTCTCAGGGGCAGCCTGGAGGATAAAATACAAGAATCCAGAGAAAATAACATTTTCTTTTATGTATTAGAACATATTAGCCCAGTATGTATCTGCCTTGTCAGAAAAATATCCTAAGTTCTGAGAATGTTGAGTGTTTTTAAGAAGTATTTATGTAGCAGTGAAGATATAATGAGGTGTACTCACAGTTCCTAAGTTTCTAATGGTCCATTTTTGAATATGTTATATTAGAATTCTGTGTATTCAATTCAAAAAAAATTGTATCTTAATCAGCAGGTAAAAGCTGTTGAACAACACCTCAGTTTAGCTTACCCTGTGAGTCTAAGTTCCAGCAGCTGCATCAGTCATTCTGAGTACATTCTTACTAGAGAATGACATGTTTGTGTAAAAAAAGTAAACCTAAAAATCCAGCAGAGGAATTCAACCATATATAAGAACCTCACACCCTCAATATGATACAATATAACAAATCTTAGTGACACAATAGACTCATAGTTTCTCCAAATGATAGCCTACAGTTAATATAAATTCTTTTGTTAAACTTTTTATCCTTATATGGGAGATTTTTTTTCTCATATAATACATCACGATATGGTTACCTTTTCCTTAAGCTCTCCCAGTATCTCCTCACCGTTTATCCAATCTAGATCTACATTTCCATCTTTCATTAAAAAACAAAGAGGTTTGTAAGTTACGAACATACTATAACAACATAACATAGTACGATACAATAGAGTATATAAAATCACATACTATTAAAATCTAATACATCATAATACTACAGAACAAAAAGAAGGAAAATCACTCAAATAAGACAAAAGAAATGGATATAGATTCAGAGACCAATTTGTTTACATATCCAAAAAGCCCTTAAAAACTAAACTGAAAGTCAAAATACATACTCTGTAGGGTAAACAGAAGGGAAAATATATAAATAAAAGTTAAATTTAAAATGTATAAAATTAACTAAAATAATTTCACATGACTTTACTAGATGAAGAACAGTAAAAATGCGCTAGAGTCCATGAAGCCTACCCTTAAGAATATCTTATTTCTTTAGTGAGAATCACTTTGAAGAAACTAAGTGATTTATCAGTTAGAGATAGTTTATGTGTTAGAAATGCAAGCATGTGTCCACCTCTTCATTCAGCTCTAGAACTTCATCTCATGCCAACACTTATTTTTTTCTTCTTCTTTTTTATTTTACTTTTTTGGTTTTTTTCATTTTTTATTGTTATGAATAAAGGCACATTTTCTATCTTGTATATCCTTATTCCAGGTCCCTTCTCCCTCCCACTACATCAGGTCATTCTCTCTTCTCCATATCTCCCCATCCCTTCCATTGGCAGGCGGCAGGCAGTCCCAAGGTCCCAAGGTCTCAATATTGCTTAATTCAGCTTCCACTCCTGGCAAATCCAGTTTTCTGCCCCCAACATCAAGACTGAGTCGGGTGTTCCTCTAGGGGGAGTGGGATCCTAGGAGTCAGTCCAGGGTGTTTCTGATCCCAAGCTGTGGTTTGCAGCTTGGGCATGCTTTGCTATTTTTGGTTGTTGTTGTTTGTTTGTTTAGAGTCCACTAATGAGTGAGTACATCCCCTGCTTATGTTCTGGGTTCGTAATAACTCGCTCAGGAGGATATTCTCCAAATCCATCCATTTGCTTACAAATTTTAGGATCATTTTTTCTTACTGCTTAGTAGTACTCCATTGTGTAGATGTACCACAGTTTGTTAATCCATTCTTCAGTTGAGGGACATCTAGGTTGTTTCCAGGTTCTTGCTCTTACAAATAACGCTGCTATGAACATAGTTGAGCTAATGTCTTTGGAGTGTGACTGTGCATCTTTAGGGTATACACCCAGAAGTGGTATTGCTGGATCCTTGAGGAGATTGATTCTCAATTTTCTGAGAAACTGCCATACTGCATTCCAAAGTGGCTGAACAAGCTTACACTCCCACCAACAATGGAGGAGTGTTCCCCTTGCTCCGCATCCTCTCCAACATAGGCTGTCCTCTGGGTCTTTTATCTTAGCCAATCTAACAGGTGTCAGGTGGTATCTCAAAGTTGTTTTGATTTGCATTTCTCTGATGGCTAAAGATGATGAGAACTTTTTCAGGTGCCTTTCAGCCATTCGTAATTCTTCTGCTGAGAATTCCCTTTTTAGATCTGAACCCCATTTTTTGATTGGGTTATTTAAGGTTTTGGGCTCTAGATTCTTGAGTTCTTTATATATCTTAGAGATCAGTCCTCTCTCACTTATATGGTTGGTGAAAATCTTTTCCCATTCTTTAGGCTGTTGTTTTGTCCTATTGACAGCGTCCTCAAACTTAAGTGGATCAAAGACCTCAACATAAACCCAGCCACTTTAAACTTGATAGAAAAGAAAGTGGGAAATACACTTCTACGAATTGGCACAGGCAACCACTTCCTAAATATAACACCAGTGGCACAGACACTAAAATCAACAAGCAATAAGTGAGATCTCCTGAAGCTAAGACGCTTCTGTAAAGCCATGCCAACACTTATAATCTCTGTTCAAACTATCTTGATTTTTATGAATTAATATGTTCACCCAAATCTTACTGATATAGACAGCCTTTTTCCTCAGTATACTTCTTTGTCTGTGGCTATTACACATTTTCTGTGTTTTTGTTGTTTGTTTTGTTTTATTTTCTGCAGCTCTGAAAATATAGATTTTGTGCAGATATCTGTTTTCAGGCTTAGTACTTCAAGGTCTCCCATTCATTATATTATTTCTGGCTGTGGGTCTCTATTTGTTCCCATTAACTACAGGAGAAATCTTCTCTGATGATGGCTGATCTATGATTGTAGCAGAATGTCATTTTTGATTCATTCTTTTTATTGAGCAATAGTATTTGATTTCATTCTGTGTCACAGGACTATCCAGTGTCATTTTGCTGGCCATCCAAATAGTTAAGGACATGAGTTACATCGCACAATGGGCTTTAATTTAAATCAGATATTGCTTACTGCTACCACAGGGTTCTTCCCCCATTACCTTAGCATATCTTGGAGGCAGGACACAATTATGAATCAAAGGATTTGTTTCTGGATTGGAGTTTGCAGTTCTCCATTAATAGCCTGTAAAATGCCTTCTGGATCATTTGTTTACAGATCAAAATGACTTCTGTAAACAGCTCAATGTTTGCATTTTTGATGAATTGTGTAGATGTTATATGTAGTAATAACATCTTTCTGTCAATTGTGGAAACAAATCAAAAGATTTAGCAACAGCTTGGGTTGTTTGGAGATTTTCATGGAACAGTTTGACCAACAACTCAGTTAGATATATCCCAACTATAGTACTTGAAGCTTCATTTGCTGGCAACAATGATCATCTAGTAGTCTCTTCATTATTAATTGATGCCATTTAGAATGTCTTTATCCATATAGCTTTGTATATTAGGTTTCTATGCTGCCTTCGAAAGGCCCTTATTTTATCTGTCTGTGTTTATATTTTTGCCTATTTTATCCTTGATACCCATCCATTCAAAACTCTTTATTCTTTTTATCTTTCCTAAGAAGATTTATCTGTCTCCTCTCATCATTTACTTTATACTTATCTTATGTGGTTCACAAACTCTAGCTTCTTATCATTAATTTAAGAGCTAATAAATTATATTTGTCTTTCCTTGTCTTGGCGACCTAACTGAGGATTTTTTAGGTTTCATCTATTTACCTGAAAATTTATTCATTTGTAAAGTCAGAATAGCATTTGATTAAATGAATTATAGAGCTAGCTTTTGTTATAAACTGAATACACCTTACAGATATCTACTGAACATCCATCCAAACACGAGATATTATATGTACTTCTCAGAGGGCTTCATAAAACTTGCAATGAAAACTTAGCACATACTTGGACACAAAACAAGTCTCAACAGATTACCTTTCATCCTACCAGACCACCACAGATTAAAGCTAGATATTTACAACAACAGAAACAACAAAAAGCTTAAAATCTTATGGAAACTAAACAACTCACTACTGAAAGAAAAATTGGTCAAGTCAGAAATTAAGAAGGAAATTAGAGATTTTCTAGAATTACATAAAAATGAGTGCACAATTTATCCAAACATACAAGACACAATGAAGATGGTTCTAAGAGACAAATTTATAGCACTACATATTACATTAAAGACATAGAGAGATCTCATTCTAGCAATTTAACAGTACATGTGAAAACACTAGGACAGAAAGAATACGGAGAAGACAATAAACAATAAAAGTAAGGGTTGAACTAAAATTTAGCAACAACAAAAATAAAAAAAATCATTGAAGCAAAAATTGTCAGCAATATACATGACAAATGTATCGAGGATCACACAAAAAATATCATATACCATGATCAGTAAGGTTTCATTCCAGAGATGCTGGGATGGTTTAACAACAATAATTGATTTTATATCTCCTTTATGAACAGACTAAAGACAGGAACCATATAATCGTCTCATTAGATAAAGAAAGATAAAGAAAAAGCCTTTGACAAAATTCATTACCCTTTCTTTTATTTTTAGTTTCAAGAAAGATTTATTTTGCATCCTTAGTAAAGAAGCTTGTTGATTTTGGTGCTTCTAAGAAATCTGATTAGCATAATTGAAGCTGTTGAACAATCTTTGAATGTCAGCTCTCTGTCTTTTATCATTCACACTAAATCTCATGTTGCATTGTAGGTTAATGTATGAGATCCTGGAATCACAACACAATCTTTTGTTTTTTCTTTTAGAATAAAGTCTCATTTTTTTTTAATCGATGTATCCCCTTCTTCAAACTCCCTTCCATCTCGCAACCCATCCCGATGGTCACTCTCTCTTCTCCCCATAAATGGCAAGAGGTCCCAAGGTCCCAAAGTACCTTAGTTCAGCATCCATTCCAGGCAAATCCAATTTCCTCATCCCGACATCAAGACGGGGTCAGGTGTTCCTCTGGAGGGAGTGGGATCCAAGGTGCCGGTCCTAGGTGTTTCAGATCCCAAGCTGTTCCGTGGTTGTGGTTTGCAGCTTGACTATTCTTTGCTTTTTTGTTTAGCATCTACTGACAAGTGAATACATCCCTTGCTTATCTTTCTGGGTTTGTGATACTTTGTTAAGGAGGATATTCTCCAAATCCATCCATTGCCTGTGAAGTTCTAGAGAGAGTACAAGTGACCTATCTCAAAAAATAAAGGTCATTTACAGAAAGTCCATAGTCATCATCAAGTTAAAGGTAGAGAAATTCAAAGCAATTCTAATTAAATTAGAAAAAAGAAAAGTTGTCCACTTCTTGCATACTTATTTGATATATAATACTTACAGTCTTAGCTAGAGCTAAAAGAGAACTGAAGGAAATCAAGGGGATACTAACTAAAAAAGAAAAATTATACTATCATTCCCCCCCACACACACAATGACATGGTAAAATATTTAAGACCTTAAAATTCTGCTGGAAAAATCCTATAACTCATAAATACTTTCAGAAAAGTAGGTGGACACAAATTAACTACAAAAATTAGTAGCCCTCTTGTATAAAAATAAAAAAACTGAATGATTAAAACAATAAACAAAAGAAACAATATCTTTCACAATGGCCTCAAAAATATAAAATATACTGGGGTAACTCTAATCAAGCAAGTGAAAGACTTTTAAAAATAAAAACTTTAAAGCATTAAAGAAAGAATTTTTTTAAAAATAATCAAAAGATAATAATTGGCCAGTAAGATTAATATAATAAAAATAGCCTGGTTACCAAATACAATCTATAGGATTAATCCAATCTCCATAAATATCACACACAATTTTTGACAAACTATAAAATGACAGTCTCTAGGTTCATGTGGAAACACACACACACACAGCAAGATACCTAAAACATTCCTGAACAATAAAAGAACTAAAGGTGGTATCACTATTTCTGATTTCAAGTTGTACTATAGTAATAAGAAACAGCACATTATTGTCACAAACATAGACACATTGCAATGTATTCAATCTGAAGATTCAGCCATATGCCCACATTTATGGTTGGACATCTTTTTTTTATAAAGAAGATATAAGTACACACTGTGGAAAAACCCAGCATGTTTAACAAATAATATTGCTTGAATGGGTTGCATTTAGATTAATTTAAATAGATTTATACTGCCCAAAAATCAACTCCAAATTGATCAAGGACCTTATTGTAATATGAGAAGCACTAAAACTGCTATAAGAGAAAATAGAGAAGACTCTTGAACTCATTAGCACAAGAAAATATTTTCTGAACAAAACACCATTAGCACAGGCATCATGATCAAGAATTAGTAAACGGGAGTGCACAAAACTGAAACTGAGACACTTCTACATGACAAAGGGCATCACCATTCAGACAAAGCAGCAAGCAGCAGGCTAAAAAATGAGAAAAGCTTTTATTGTTGTTTTTGTTTTTCCAAATGCTGCACTTTTTATTTGTGATAATGTCCTAAATATATAAAACACTAAAACAAAACAAACAAACTAGATAACAATACAACAAATAATTCAGTTGAAAAAATAGAATACAAAGAATTCTTAAAAGAGGAAAATCAAATGGCTGAGAAACATTTTTAAAATCCATCATCAGGGAGTTTCACATCAAAACTACTTTGAGATTTAATTATATACTCATTAGAATGAATAAGATCAATAAAAAAAATAATAGCTCATGCTGGCAAGAATATGGAGTAAGGGGTATATTCATTCACTATGGTAAGAGTATGAACTTCTACTATCCATATGGAAATCAGTGTCATGGTTCCGCAGGAAGATGGACAGAGATCTATAACAACTTCCAAAATTGTACTCTTAGACACAAAACCAAAGAACATTTTATCCTAACATAGGGTTTGTTGATCAACCATATTTATTTTTGCCTTGTTTATAATAATAAGAAATCTGAAATAGTCTAGATGTTCCCCAATAGATGAAAAGTTACTTATCAATTTTATTTCAACTTCTGTGAAATATATGGGGCATCTAAGAAGCCTACAGATCAACCCAGGCTCAGCCAATGCAAACTGGTGATAACCAGTGCCTTGAAACATGTGCTTCTAAGTACTTCCAAATAGCCAACCAGAGATCTGCCAAGGAGAGGCCTTGAAGAGGGCAGAGTACAGACACATTTCTAGATCAGCAAGAAACTACCGCCAGAAGCTAAAGATACCAATAAATCAAAGCCCTTTCCCTTGGATAGGGGGAGGGAGGGTTTGAGAAAAAAGTATTTACAGTCTTTCTTTCTATAATAAAACTAAACTTGCTTGATTCAACAGCTCACCAGCAATTGAGGAGAGAGTTTGTAGTAGTTAAATCTTAGTTATGGAGACAAATGTTATCGTCTGTTACTTAATGTGCACCCAAACTATCTGAAATTGTGTTGAAAATTTTACATTGGTTCTCTATGGGCCTGCTTATTATGAGGTATTTGTTAGCAGTTATGTTAAGAACAATTTGATTTTGAAATTAAAATATTTTAAGGTATTGAGATTATAGTTCAGTAGCTGAGTCCTTACTCTGAATGATTAAAGCCCAGGTTTAAACTACTGCACTAAAAAGTATATGTATTTTAAATACATTATATAAATATGTATGTGTGTATATATACACAATCTTTAGTTAAATATAGATCAATTTGTCTATCTGACTAGAAATGTGTATATATATATATAACTATAAATTTGCAAGTTAGAATTATGAATAATTTCATGCAATTCATGTAGATTTTGAAAACAATACTACAGTGTTATGTTAAGGGTCATCACTCAAAATCCAGTCAATAGAATTTAGAAAAAATTCTTATTATGTACTGTCTAAGCTCCAGTATTTTAGAGAAATAATGTGGGTTTCGTGCTCCAAATATGTTATTATCCTCTAACATAAACTGTTAATGATAAGCATATTTACTTTTTGTATTTAACTAGGGATATTTACAGTATTGTTTTCTTTGGTTGCAGTAGTATGTAGGTAAAAATCAACATATTGAATTTACTTTTTTTTGAATTTACAAAAAGTCTTTAATTTACTTTTTGAGATACTCTACAAGTGTCCTGAAATTAAAAATAAAAATATGTTATTTGTGTTATCATCAATATCATCAATTGTAGCTTTTTTTCCTGTATTATGGCAATGATCCACACTGCGCACTGTACACATAGTTTGCATAAAGGCACAGTTTTGTTAATGCTCAAATTAAAATTGTCAATAATTTGATTGATCTCATGCATAACTTTAATGTTAGAAATTAGTTATATTAAAAGATACATCTACAATTTTTCTTAAATCTTCTGTAGAAAAAAGATACTGGGACAAGAGCATGCTGTCTTAGTGATGATAAGAATCAAGTATAAAGAACCAAAATAAAGATGAGTGAAATAAACTCAGTGAAGTAGGTGAACAAAAGAGAGAAATCAATGGAAAAGTGTGACATAAATCCAAGTAATAATGTGGACACCTGGGGTTTGGACCTCAATACATCTGTGGAGAGATTCTTGTTTTCAGATTCTATCCAGGACAAAAAAGGAAGATAAGACAAAATTTATGTTGTGAATAAAGATTCCTTTTTTTTTTTTTTTAAGAATGACATGGCATATATTAATGTGCTTTTATTTCAGGTTTTATAGTTACAAGAAATATACATTTATGAATATAGTAATAAATGTAGTACTGTGTTTTGCAGTTTTGATGCATAAACAGAGAATCTCAGAGAAAGAGATACGCAAATCCTGTAAGGAAAAAAAATAATTCCCACTGAGACTAATCCTACATTGAGCTAGGCATCCTTGGTTGGATGAGATTGTCTGAATTTCTAACATCAGTTTTTCATGGATGTTAGACATAACATCAGAAGCACATAAGAAGCACAATGTTGTAGAATATTACCTTAAGGTGTATTGCATTTGTTTATTCTCTGAACCATGGTTTTTAATGATGCAAAGATGTGTTGTGTTCTTTAATGCTGTATTTATTTAACTCTGTGAAGCTGTGTTACTGTGCCTGTCTAAAACATGTGAATGTCTAATAAAGAACTGATCTGCCAACAGTGAGGCAAGAGAAAGGACAGGTGAGGCTGGAAGGCAGAGAGAATAACTAGAAGGAACAATCTGTGATGAGAGAAGAAGAAACAGAACAAGAGAGGAAACCTCTAGGAGCCAGGAACAAACAGAGAGCCATAAAGTAAGAGTAAAATTAAGGAATACAAAAGGAAGAAAAGGTAAAAGCCAAGAGGCAATAGGAAGATGGAATAATTTAAAGTTAAGAAAAAGTAGCTAGAAACAAGCAATGCTAAAGCTAGGTATTTATAATTGAAAATAAGCTTTCATATGTGATTTATTTTGCAGCTCGGTGGCAGGTTCCCCGAAAAGCAAGGAATAAAAAGGGCTAAAACAATCAACATCATTTGGCATTCCAACTTGGGACTAGAGTATAAGAAAAACCAACTACAACACAATATTTTAAGAAGTATTACTCAATTTTATGATCTAAATATTTTTATTCCTCTGTAATTTATATGTTGTCAGCATGTCTATTTTTTGGGATTAAGATTCTCATAAAAAAGGTAAGATCCATACCTCATTCAGGTCTACTCCCAGCTATATCCTTTACCAAACTTTGACCCTGTTCCTAATCTTGAGCTAAGAGAAATATTGATGTCTGATTTTTGTTTTTTGCCTCCTTTCATAAATGTTGTGGCAGCACAAAGCATACCAAGACAGTTTATGTAATATGAGTCATATTTACAAACATTTATTGTGTCCATTTTAATAGGTTTCAGCTTTTGAGGAGGTATATATAAATATCTTAAGAAGCAGTACTGGAAAACAGCTGGTTGGGTAGAAGCCCTTTCTCTCTCTCTTCCTGCAGACACGAAGCCTGCCAAACAGCATCCCCTCCATGGGCCAGCTAAAGAGCAGGTTACTTAAGTCCTGGTAGCTGTATTTGTCATGTGATTCTTCCCCTGCCTTTCCAAGGGTCACACAGGGTAGCTTTGCTATGTTCATTAAGCCTGGATTTATTAATTTAATTTGGTTGGCTTATTGCACTGGCAGCAGTGGGAACCCAGCAACTGAGGATTTTAAAACTTATCACAAGCCATGACTGATTCTTATCTGAATGACTAACTACAACATTAACGATGTAGAGAGGCTGAAATGTTGGAAGTTCAAAGACAAATTTTCTCAGGATAGCTTTAGCCCCTTTATAGCCATTTATTACCTTTCTAGGTCAGAATCTTGCATCTTTTTTTATTATCAGGCAAATCTTTTGGAACATAAAGGTGACTTTCTAGTTATATCAACTAAGTGTGTAAGACACTATAGATTCCATAGCTAAGGCCTATAACAGAAGTTTTTCTACTTTGCTATAGCCCACTGACTCAATATACACACTAATGTATTTGACTATTCTTTGTTATTATAAAAAACTCATGAAACTTCTCCCTACTTGGAACTTGTTATTGGGGAGACCAAGCCATAGCAACTCATATTTGACTCCACTATAAACCACTAAAACCCATCACTTTTGAGATGAGAGTTGTTTCTATTGTAGACAGGTATAGAGATAAAATATTATGGAATAAGATTGAGAAAATAGACTATATTTTTGATCACATTTATTCCATTTTTAAATATTTTTTTTATTTTTAATAAATTAAATTTATCATTTTAAATAATTTTTTATTCATTCTATATAGCAACCACAGATACCCCTCTCATCAATCCTACCCCTCACCCCAGTCTTACCCCCCCCAGCCTAGGTCCAGATCTCCTTTTCCAAAAAGATAAAACCACCAATGGAAAGTCAGTAATCCTGGTACATTCAGGCATATATCCAAGCCCCTTCCTCCAGCATCAAGGCTATTCCAGATGTCTTTCCATAGGTAATGGACTTGAAAAAGCCAGCTCTACCACTTTTCATTACATTATTCTATGAATTTTCTTGAAGCAGAGTGGCTTGTAATGTGCCCTACTATCCTACTATGTTCATTCCAAATGAAGAAGACCTAGTGTTACTTGAGGCTTTGTATTCAACCCACAACATATAATTAGACCATATGTCCAAGCCTCTGTATTTCAAAGTGATACAGTCCATTGGTTTCTGTGTGGCCCTAACTATTGCTCATATCCTATTTCCTTTTCTGCCTGACATTTTCCTATTAAAGAGAATTTCTATTTGACTCAGAAACATAAATGTATTGAGAGCATTTCACAGTCTTCTTTTAAAAAATATGTATATAACACTGACTTTCTTGAGCTTATAATCATAAATGTTGACCATATAATAATGTTTTATAGGTTTCATTTTATATTCTGCCAAAAGCAATTAAAGTTGCTGGTTTATATCATTTATTTTACTCCAGAATTTTTTTTTCTATCATTTAAAAATGTTCCTTTTAAATGTGGAAGTAAAACATTGTGCAGCTTCTTAATGTTTTCTGTCACTTTGAGAGACATAGTTTTGTAAATTATTGAAGGAAGTTCAGGAATAGCATGAGCAATGCAGGTTTTCTGTGCCAGGGTGAAAGGAAGCAGGGAATTTACTCACACTGAATGATTGTTTCATGCAGTGTCACGTTTATTAGTTAATCTTAATTGTTAGTAACATTGTCTGCAATACAACTATTGTATATATATTCAGTATAATTTTTTTTCTTAAAGCTGAAATCTTTAAAAGACCAGGCAGTAAGGACTCACTGACAAAAAAGCAAGATGTTGCCAAATGATGATTAAGCACCCCATTCTCATTTAGTGATGGTAGTGAGCTCAGCACACTGGGTAGGATTTTCAAAGCTCAACAGATGCTGAGTGCTATAGTGCCTGGGTCATCACTATGTACTTCCTTATTGCAGCTGTTACCATTATTAGCTTGTTGTAATGACAATGATTCTGTGAATAACTTTTTGGCTCTTTTGATTGGACCCTGCTGAGATCCAGGAGGGTGATAGTAGCAAGCCAGTGCTTAAATTTGCCTGGAACTTTGTATAACAAAAGATTCAAAATGGCATTTATTAAACACAGAAATAAAATGCAAAATAGGCAAACTGATGCTTTTTTATCACTGCTAATTTTCTTTAATGAAATATATCCAATGTTTAACATGTGAAGCATAAAGGGTATATCAAACCAAATCTTTCTCCCATTGTCTTTTGGCCTTTATTTTATTATTTTATTTATATTGTCTTAGTCTCTGTCTACTGCTCCAAAGAGACACCATGAACAAGGCAACTCTTATGAAGGAAAATATTTAATTTGGGGCTAGTTTATGGTTTCAGAGGTTTAGTTTATTATTGTCATGGTGGGGAGTATGGTGGCATGCTGGCAGGTGCTGGTGCAGTTGCTAAGTGCCATGTCCTGATTCTTAGTACGAAGTGAAAGAAGGAGACTCTGGGCATGACATAAATGTTTAAGACCTCAAATTCTACTCCCAGTGACACTTCATCCCACAAGGCCACATATCTAAATCTTTCTAATCCTTTTAAATACTGCCACTTCCTAGTGACTAACCATTTAAATATATTAGCTTATGGGAGCCATATTATTCAAACAACCACATTCTACTCCCTGACCTCAAAAGACTTGTATCCTTATAAAAATGCAAAATTCATCCAGTTGAACTTTATTAAAGTATAACACCATTTTTAAGGACAAAGTTCATAATCTCCTCTGAATTATATGCAAATATTTAACTGTAACTCCTATAAAATTAAAGTAAAAAAAATAGATCATGTACTCCACATACCTTGACACAGAATACACGAAAAGCAGAGGAAAGGGAGCACTGTGAGGCAATACTGGAAGGAAGGAAAACCAAAAACCATCAGGGCAAACTCCAAATTCTACATATCCCTGTCCAATGCCAAAGCATTCTTCAGATCTCCAAATTATTTCAGTTTTGTTGACTGCAACACACCTGCCTTTGAGTCTGGCTTCACACCCAGTCTTCATCTATTCTTGCATGAATTTCATGACTCTGGCATCTTTATCATCTTGGGCTCTAACTCAATCCAGATTTGACTTTTACAGCTTCACATAATGGCATCATAGAGGGAGCCTCCAAGGAGAAACATCACTGACACATGTCTGGCCTCAGCAAATTTCCTTAGCAATAGGGGAAATACATGTAATTTAACTTGTGTTTATAAATTTGGGGTTTGACTGTTAAGCACTTGACAAACAATTGGGGAGTTTTTCCCTTGGAAGCTCTGTCTTTCCTGTCCCCAGTTTTACTCAATTCCTATTGTTCTTTGTGTAGCTTTGAGGCCTTTTGGGATTTCCTCCATTCAAGTTTGCATATTTATTGCTGTCCTCTGTGCGCAGCTCACATTTGGAGCAACATGTTGTTAAAAATTCCAGGTTTACTTTGTCATATTGCTAGGACACACAACTTGAAAAAGTATGTACATTAAAAAGCAGCAATAAAATATTGATTTCTAAAGCTTGTTGAGCCGTAAAGATAAAAACTTGAATGATATAACAGGAACATATTCTTTTTTAACTGCAAACTTTTTTAATTCTATAAGACCTTACCCTAATATTGACAGACTGTTCTAGAATATATTCAAATATACAAATATGTATTTTTTTAGGAAATAAATTGAAATTTAAACTCAAATGTGCATAGTATTTGATCATAGTATTTGCCAGTACTTAAAGCCTAGATTTAAAGTACATAAAGATTCTATAAGACTAAAGCAATGAGAGCTTTAGTGTATGTTCAATGTAGCTTCATAAGTTTACTTACATTACACAAGCATAAACTTAATCATCTGCTACTGCTCCTATAAAATAAATAAATTTGAAAACAAATAACCTAAATCTAAATTCTTCCATTAGAGTATCATTTTATATCATTTATATTATACATACACAGTGCCTAATGTTAAGTGTTCTTGGGGAAGCCTGAATGAAGAAAACGCATACCTTATTCATATTCAGTGCAAAATTATAAAAACGCTCAATGGCTAGTATATCTGAACTGGGAACTATGTAATCTTTGAAGTCTCTATAGATGAGGTTGCATAGTTTTGGTTACCATGTAATCGTTGGAGTGAAATACTTCTTTCTCTTCCCTCCTCCATTCACCCTTCTCTATTTTTCATTCTTACTTTTTCCTTTTCTAGTTTTGAGAAATTTGACACAGTGCTTCATGTACCACATAAATTTAACTGTGTGCTATAGAATGACCTTAAACTTCTGATCATCTTTTCTCTATCTCAAAAATACTAATAGCCCTGAATCACTGATCCAGTTTATGTGATGCAGGATCAAATCCAGGGCTTTATGTCTGCTAGGCAAGTATTTTACCAGCTATACTATTTCCTCAACAACTGTTTTGGAAATACCTTTCTAAGAAAAATGTTGAAAGTTATTTAATAAAAGCAATATAATAAATTGGTTTTCATTGTGTTGTATACATATGTCTTGCAAAATGATTATTTCAATTTACATTCTATATTAAGGTATAAAGTATATGTAATTACTGCATATACCATTATTTTAAAATTTCTTTAATTATATGTAGGTGTGTTTTTGCATGTGGTATTTTCATGTTCATGCATGTACCTGAGAAGCTAGTTGCATTGGATTGCCTTGAACTGAAGTAATAGATGGCTGTGAACTACCATGCAGATGCTGGGGATTGAACCATAGTCCTTGGATGGATTGCAAGTGTCCTTAACCACTAAGCCATCTCAGCATCCCATATAGCCATTTACAGTATATATCTGTGATTTAAGATACATGCATACATATACATGTACATATACATTTGAGATATAAACAGTGTCATATATGTAGATGGCAAACATTTTCTCTAATTATTTTGTCTGCCTTCTTATTCAATTCATAATTTTCTTCACCAAAACAGAGCTTTTTATTTTCAGGTGATCCCTGTTGTCAATTTCTAGTGTTATTTCTTAATCCTACCTAGAACATCCTTATTTGGGTCAATAGGTTGAAGTATATGCCAAATACTTTTTCTTCGGCAAATTCAGAATATCAAATTTTATGCCAATGCTCTTGGTACATTTACAGATGAGTTTTGTGCAGATTTAAATGATGGAATATAGCTACATTTTCTGCATATTAAAATCCATGATTCACAACAGTATCGTGGCTTTTTCTCCACTATATATTTTTGGTAGCTTTGTTAGAAATCATATAACAGTCCTGTTTTATTGATGTACAGATCTATCCTGTGTGTACACAGTGCTTATTTTATTACTATGGATTTGCAGTATAGCATGAAATCAGGTATGGTTATTAATACCTTGCACAGTTTTGTTGTTTTTTGTTGTCAAAATTGCTTGGCTATCTTTGTTCTTTTGAATCTACATAAAGATTTTGAATTCTTGTATATATCTAAATAGAAAGGCCATAATATTTTGATGACGATAGTGTTGAATCTACATTGCCAAACCATAATCATGGAAGATCTTTCTGTTTTCTGTTCTCTTCTTGTTTAGTTTTATCTCAGTGCCTTAAAGTTTTGATTGTATATCTTTCTTTCCTGCTTATATTTATTACCAGTTATTTCTCTCTGTCTGTCTCTGCTTCTCTCTGTCTCTGTCTCACTCTTGTCTCTCTGTATCTCTCTCTGTTATCATAAAAACACTGATTTTTTTTCAGGCTTTTTTGGTCACTGATTTAGAGGTTGACTACTGTTTTTAGACGTAATTTTGTAACCTGACGTTTTGCTTAAATTATTATCTCTCAGAAGTCTAAACATGAATATATTGATTTGTTTTTCTATTTATATTACCTTAATTTTCTTTTCTATTTTACTTCTCTGGCAATATTAAATAATAATAATAAAATAATGCTTCTTTATAGATTGTAGTCAACCTTTATTTTATTTCTTATTTAGATACAAGAGTGGATAATGAGTACTTTTTTATTACCTTGATAATGGTAAAAATAATAAATTAGCTTTTATTATAGTAAAATGTGATCTATTTATAGGAATTACATAACTTATTATACAAGGATTTTGGATTTTGTCAAAGACTCTGTACCTAATGAAATGATCTTTGAATTTGCTTTCAAAGCCCATTTTTATGATGGTAATATGTATTGCTTAGTATATTGAACCATTCTTACATTTCCCATGTGAAACCAAGATGACCATGATCAATGACATATTTTTATACAAAAAGATGGTGATTGTAAATCTTTAATTAATGCACAGCAAGTATCTCTGTAATAGCTGACTATGTTTTTCATAGGCTGCAAAGCTTACATCTGAATGGGGCACGATATCCTCAAGGCAACAAGTCAGATGAAGATGTTATGAAGGAATCTTTATTTTTTTATTAAAACATTTTACATATCAACCACATATGTACCTCTCATCCCTCCTCCCACTCTCCCATGGCCTCATGCCTATCTTTCTTTATAATTATTCAGATTCTGTAACAGGGGTAGTAGTATAGGTGTATGAATTACTATAAACTGTTTAATAGCCATATTAGAAAACTATACATTATATTTTATTCTGTACATTTAAGTACAACTGTGGACCTTTTCTTCAATTCAAATGTGAAGAGACAGAAAGCAAGAAGAAAGATGCAATTGAGAATTAAAATATAGGCAGGTAAGTAATAAATGTCCAAAAGCTTGTCTTATACAATCATTAGGTTTCAAAATAATTAGTATGATTGTGTCAACATGTGGTTAGAGACATTGATACTTTAATCCCTTATATATTTTAAACATTAATAAAGAGTAAGGAAGTTTTTATTTTTTTTCCTCAAAGAGTAACTTGGGATCTTTTGACATTTAAGCCTCAATTATGAAACAAAGAAAACTATTTGGAATAAACAAGAAAAGTAGATTATTTGGAAATTTTCTTTTTTCCCTTTGCTTTTTATTTTGGGAGAGATCATACTGTAGAGGTTTCAGTATCCTTTTTATTGCATTGAATAATTGCATTGGTGTCATCATGCACATTGAATTGAATTTGACAATTGTCTAGTACACTTATAGGGCTAGAGATATGCATACACATACTCAGATATGTTTTTGTGTATTTGTGTGTGTGAGAATATGCAATATTTATAACACAGATTATTAAAAATAATATTTCCTATTTTATATTCTTCAGTATTTTTCAAAAATGTGTTCAGTGTGAATGTGTGACTTTATTTCTGGGTGCTTGATTTTGTTCTGTTGATTCATGTATCTGACATATGGATCAAACTCTCAGAAACACAATCTCTGTCTTTAGCTTGTATTTAATGAAAGGGTTCTAACACTAGCCATGCTAGAATAATGCCTGGTTTCGCTCGGTGCCACAATGATACTTGGAGGTCAGATAATGAATCTTTGTATTTTGTTGCTGCTATTACTTGGAACCCTTTAGTTTCTGACTGATGTATTTGCATGCAGGAAGTTCACTTACACTGAACAAAACTGCCTACTATGTAGTCAGAAATAATGGTGATGTGTTAAAATTATACCTTTTGTGTACTTTTCTCAGGAAAAAGTGAGCATTAGTGTGTTAGAGTCTGAAAGTTTCCTTGTGATGCATGATGACCTTGTCAAGATAGTGACAAAAAGTATCAGATGAGTATATTGTGCATGGGTCATCAAGCTTTAGGCTTGTCAAAAACATGATCCACTGCTGTGTCTACCTTTCATTTCTCAGTAGGAGCCTGTCTGAGGATGTAGCACAAGAAAAAGAATAAAAAGAAACAAAAAGAAATAAATAAGAACCAAAAGCAAAGAATAGCTTCTGTCGACTACTCTAATGCTTTACTATGGCTTACTATCGTTACCAACATCTAAATTTTCATATTAGCCAATGATGATCTATAATTTCAGAAATTTGAAATTCCTCATCTATAGATTTAAATTTATCTATGCCTCTGCTTTTATTCTGGTTATGTTTTCTATGTTACATTTTTCTTCATATCAACTCTAAATCAATCAGACACATACTAGAAATTCCAGCATTAGTAGGTAGATGCATTTGTACTATCTCTAAATATTTTACACATGGTAATTATGCAATTAATAAAAATTTCAGCTTGTGTGTTAACTGCCAACTCCAATTATCAACTTTCTACACAGCTGGCTGTAAAGTTCTTATCCCAGCTGTCTTCCATGATCATCAAAAATACATAGTATTTGACCTGGAAATAGTCTACGATGTTTTGTGATTTTCTGCCAAGATAATACTTCCATCCCATAATCACATTTCCTCTGATTCCATCAACATAGCCACTAAACAGACCTAGACGTCAGTTTTAGTCTTCTCTGAATTGAACATACTCATTGTGTGTTCACTCCCATCCTGTTCCTGAGCCTGTGCATATTATATTAATTTATATGGCTCCCTCTACCCCAAAACCGTAAAGCTCCTACAAAATGTGCATCATTTTTGTGGCTGCATTACAGCATAGCTTCTTCTCAATCCTGATTAACCCTGATTCCTTCCTTTCTTCTCACATATGTGATATCTATTCCCTAAGAAGCTTCTCACAAACCAATTTGTCCTGAGTTACTTGTCTAGAAAGCTAACTTATAAGAAACCCCATGAAAATCTTATGTTATTATTACACTAAGAAGCGTGTTTGAGAACAAAGTTTAATTGAACCAGTTTTAAATATGTATATGTATATTTCTACTGGATGAAAATATGTATATAAAATTATTTAACTTGGTATATGAAAAAAATCACCCTGAAAAAATATAAATTCTCTATATTTTACCTGGGTTTTTTTTTTGTACTCTTTCTATTTGCCTCAATACTCTCTACAAAAATAAGCTCTAAGTAAAATTTACTAAACTACAGAAAGCTCAAACATTAAAAGGCTCTTCACTTATAGGAATAATGATAATTACCCAGATACTTAAGAAAACTTATTGATATAAATTAAATGTATTTTCATAAGTAGATAAATTGAGATAAATAGACAAACAGCAGGTAGTTTTGATGTTTTGTTTTAAAACAATGTCCTACTGTATAGCTCTGATTGTTCTGGAACTAGGTATATTAGACCAGTTGGGTCTGAAACTCAAAACAGTATGTCTACCGCTTCTTGTTATACATTATTCTTGAGTAAACTTAAAAAGTTTTCTCATACTTCAAATTATGAGTAATTATTTCATTAAATAAATTATCGAGAAATTTCTGGATGCAATAGTGAGGAAGTTAAATTGGAGATTTCAGCATTGGGCTCCTTTGAAGTACAGTGATGTGAGCATCTGTATGCCAAAACACTATTCATTCTTGCTTTCTGCTCTGTCTTCTGGGGCATAGATATGGTCATAAATATATATAATGGCCCTAGAACAATTCCAGAAATAGTTTTTGAGAAACTGTTACATTGCTTTCTTGCAGTTGTATCATTTTACATTCAACATACAATGATTCTAGTTAAATTCTTCGTCTTCATTAACCTACTATGTTGTTTTTTTGTTTGCTTTTACAGCAGCCACTCTAATTGATATCTTATGGCATTTTATTTGGATGTGGCTGTGATATGTGTTTTCTAGTAATGTTTGATATTGTGTGCTTTTTCACATTTTGTTGGCCATTTGTATATGTTCTTTGGAAATTCACTTTACTCACATGTTTGCTTGTGTTTTATTTTTAAATTGCCATATTTTATTGTTGCTGAATTATACAGTTCTTTGTAATGTGTTTATGTTATTTACATATGTTTCACAAATACTCTCTTTCTGAGGATAGCCTTTTTCAGTTTGTTATTACCCATTTGTTAGTTTAAAATTTTTCTGCAGAGATACCTTAAATGGAAGTAAAAGATGATTTTAATGTTATTTACTATTTTGAGACTAATTATTCTCTGAAATATATATTATTTGTCTTTGGAACCCACCTATTCAGCATCAATATGAAGCTGTTGTTATTAAGACTGCATGTTGAAAATTCTTATAAAAATCACAATTATTTATTCTCCAATTATACCATTCAGAGGTAGTAGATTTTTCCTCTATATACTTACATCTTCAAACACTGATATTGGAATTACTTAGGCAATCTGAATGTCAATGGTTGCAAGTAAGCATTGGAACTATGCCTACAGCTGTGAAAAGAAACAAGTAAGCAAGAATATCAACCAACAGTGGTTTAGAAGGTGGAGTCAGATCAAGCAGATTAGGCAACATCAGTGCTGATGTTTAGGGACTCTGGTCAAGACTTTTTCTTGAACGAGAACCACAAGTCACACAGTTATCTGTCCATGGATCGTGCTTGCCAGCAGGGACAGAGCTATGATCAGCACCACAGCTGCTATGGTTTAAGACAGCATGACCTTTTAATTAAAGAACTTCATGTATATAAGAAAAAAAAAGGTAAGGCTCAAGGGTAGATCTCTGATCTCTGACATACACAAAGGTCTGAATGATCCTCCTCACAACAGCAAACAATATCAAGAATAGAATCATCACACTTTGATAAATATTATCCAGTGTTAAATAAGATAAACAGTAATATTGTGAGACATAGTATTTTTTATCAGTTATTATTCTGATCTGACAAAACAGAGGGCCAAGTTGGTCTTTACAGAGCTCCATGCTCCTAAAACTAACAGTTGGCAGAACTGGGAGACTGACCCAAATGTGCATGTGTCCTATACCATATTTCCTCATTGTATTAGATTCACTGGGCAAATCAGGTCTAGTTTTATGTACTGTAAGTAAGAGAAACATAGCTAATGGAGAAAAGTGAACACAGTGCAATGAATTAGAGCCACAGAAGTGGAGAAACATAAATTAGATTAACAGAAAAGGAATTGTTACCTCCCAGATCAGTCATCACTATTTTATTTTGACTTCCTAAAACTTGCTGACTTCCCACCTGACTTTGTTCTGTCTCAGTGATTAAAATGCCATGTTTGCCCAACTAATTGGAAAAAGCTGTTGACAAAATGAGACACTAGAAACAAACATACACATACACACAGATACACACACATACAGAGTATTTTTTGACATTTTTATTCGAAAGTTATTTTTACATACCAATTATAGTTCCCCTTCCCTCCCTTCCTCCCATTCACCCCCCAGTTTTCCCCCACTCCACACTACATCCACATCTCAAAGAGGATAGGTTTCCCATGGAGAGTCAACTAACTCTGGGATATCAGGTTGAGTAGGACCAAGCGTCTCCCCCTTGTTGGCTGAGCAAGGTATCTCTGTAGGGAATGGGCTCAAAAAAGCCAGTTGATGCACTAGGAATAAATTCTTTCCCCACTGTCAGAGTACCTACTAATTGCCCAAGCCACACAATTGTCATCCACATTCAGAGGACCTAGTTTGATCTCGTGCAGTTTCCCCAGGTGGTCAAACAAGACACAATGAGTTTCCAATAGCTCAGGTCAACTGTCTCTGAATTTTCTCATCATGACCTTAACCCCTTTGCTCATATAATCACTCCCCTCTCTCTGTTGCTGGACTGGGAGCTCAGCCCAGTGCTTAGCTATGGGACTCTGCATCTGTTTCCATCAGTTGCTGGAAGAAAGTTCTATGATAAAAATTAGGGTAGTCATTAATTCCATTACAGGGGAAGGCCAGTTCAGTTCAGGCACCCTCTCCGCACTGCTTGGAATCTTAGCTGATGTCATCCTTGTGGATTCCTGTGAGTTTCCCTACCAATAGATTTTTCCCTAACCCAAAAATTATTTCCTCTGTCAAGATATCTATTTCGTTTTTCTTTGTCTCAGTCCCTCCCCCATGTCTACCATTCTAATTTTTTTTTTAATGTTCTTTTCTCATCTCTGCTTTACTTCCAGTTTACTCAGGAGATCTTATCTATTTCCTCTCCTAAGGGAGAACCTATAGATGTCTTTTTTAGTGCCCTCCTTGTTACCTACCTTCTCTTGGGTGGTGGATTGTAGCCTGGTTATTTTTGCTTTATGTCTAATATTCACTTATGAGTAAGTATATGCCATATTTGTTTTTCTGAGTCTGTGAATCAGGAAGACTTTTTCTAGTTCCATCCATGTGCATGAAAATTACAAATTCTCATTTTTTTTAATGCTGCATAATTCTCCATTGTGCAAATGTACCATGCTTTTGTTTTGTTTTGTAAATCCATTCTTCAGTTGTGGGGCATATAGGTGGTTTGAGCTATTACAAATTTAACACTGCTATGAACATAGTTGAGTTGAGCAAATGCAAACCAAAACCATGCTGAGATACCATCTTTCACCTGTCAGAATTGCTAACATAAATAAAATCCATTGATGACAGCCTGTTCTGGAGGGGATATTGAGCAAGGGAATATCTTCAATTGAAGGCGGAAATGTAACCTTGTACAGCTACTTTGTAGATAAGTTATAGTAGTTCCTTGAAAACTCCCCTAGAGGAACATCTGACTCAGTCTTGAGGTTGGGGGGAGAAAACAAGATCTGCCAGGAGTGGAGGCTGAACTAAACAATATTGGGACAGTGGGACCATGGGAATGCCTGCCACCTGTGGGGGGAGGGGGAACAATGGGGAGTTGTGGAGAAGAGAAAATGACCTGATGTGGTGGGAGGGGAAAGGGACCTTGAATAAGGATATACAAGGATAGAAAGTGTGAGTTCTTTGCTAATAATAATAAAAAAATATAATCCAGAAATTTGAAAAAAAAAAAGAAAACTGGGAATCAATGAGCTACAAGATCTAGCAATACCACTCTTGGGCATATACCCAAAGGATTTACATTCATACCAGATTTTATATTTTTATACTCAACAATTTAGAAGAGAATTTTTTTGCTTATTAAAGTATGATTTTATTCATCTATTATCAGCCCAATAAACAGCCTCCCATCACTCATTTTTTTAATACCAAATAAAATTAGTTTCTTTTTGATGAATGGGGTAGACTATTCATTGAGGCATGCATTCTTGAGTCCATCTCTCATTACATATATTTTTTGCGTAGTCTTAAACTGACAAAGGGTCAGTGAGTTTGCACATCTCCTTGTGAATTTTTTAAATATAATAAAGTCCTTTTTATTATGCATGATTTAAAAAAACAAACTGGGCCACTAAGTGTCTCTTCTTAAAAGTAAAATCAATCATAAAATTTAAGAACACTAGTAAAATGTATTATCACATTAAACTATAATCATCAGCTATCATTTTATTTTTGTGTGTCTATGACTGTTCCATATTACTATGTAGAAACTTAATGTACTCTCATTAATATGTTTGGCAATTGAGTTAATGAAATATGAAGCAAAGTTTCCTTATCTTTGATATAATTTTATGGTTACAAGCCTAGGGGTTGATTTGACTAATGAGAAGAGTATTTAGAGTAATAATAAAATACAGATAATGATAATTTTGTTGCATAAAACAAAGGAAGGAACCAAATCATTGTCTTGTGCTGGAACTTCAGTACAGAATTTTCTCAATTGGCTAAATCAAATCCACTACACAGTGTAACTAATTAAAACAATGCAGTTAATCATGAATTGATTATCTTTAGGAAATATAAAACATAGACAGTAAATTCAATCATTAGAAATATTTCCTCATACTTTCATTTTGAAGCTAATTTAAATTGGATTCAGGATTTTGTTATTCATAAGTCATCCTTTATGTAGAGAAATCTGGATAAAAAGAGAACATGAAATAAACTGGAACTCATGTATTCTACTTAATTCTCCCTGTGTCATTTGGAAAAATAAGAGTAAGTTCATGCTTTCCTAACTGCTAATTTTCCTTCTAGTACAAGAACATTTTAGCAAGCAGTCTTGACTACTTAGAAAAAACATATTGCATATTTACTAATGAATGGGTAAGAGCTGTTGAGATGGTTCAGTAGGTGATGCTAAGCCTGAAGACCTGAGTTCAAACCTGGGACCCACATGGTGAAAGAATGAGTTGATTCACAGAAGTTATCCTCTGACTTCCTTATGTGCCCATGACATTAAGCTATGAATGTGAATGCTCACATGCACACATACACTAAAATACAATCAAACACAGTAAAACAGAATCAAAAAGTTTAAAGGAAAGAATAAATGAGAAAATTATTAGTAGTCAAAATGGTACTAAATATATAATTTTGAATCAATAAATTTTTACTCCTAAAGGGGAGGAGGGAGGCTGTAGGCAGACAGGGAGGGATTGGGAGGGGAAAAGGAGGGAGTGCAAGGGGATGCATGGGGGAAAAAGGACTTTATTTTCTAAAAATAAATGAACAATAATAATAATAATAATAATAATAATAATAGTAACAACAAAACACTTAAGAAGAACAATGAAATTATACACATGGCCTTCACTATAAACATTTAAAATGACTTGGTAATTTATTTTATGTATCATTTATTAATGGCATTGCTTGCATTATTTATGTTTACACCTGTGAAAATATTTATGGATATTACAATTTGTATAATTGTGATTAGTAAATTAGAGACTGCTGTTCCGCCAGGTTAGGTATTACTTTATTTATTTAGGGTTCAGAATGCCTTAAAATGAAAGTAGGGGGAATTCTTCCCTTTGTTTCCTGCTTTCTTGCCTAAATTGGTCATTTCATCTCCTTTCTTTTGTTTCTGGTCATGGATTTTTGCCTTTGTCATCCTTGGCTTTCAGACCTTTAGCCTTGCCTTGGAATATCACTTGATTTACTGTATCAATAGTTTTCAGACAAAAAAAAACCCCACCAAATCAAGGTTGCAGAGCATTAAGTATATATTAAGGATGATAGAATATTGATCAAGTGATGATAACTTTCGGTTATGTAGGATGAAGAATTTTTAGAGATCTTTTTCATCCTATGTAGTAAGCATCCTTAATAATACAGTATGTCTAGAAATTACTAATCCTGATTCTTAAAAAATTTCTTGGCTACGTGAGATAATTGGTGTATTGGCCCAATTTCATTATTTTGCAATTCATACTGATTACAAAAACAGTTCTAAATGTCAGTGTAGACTAATTTGTCAGCCACATTTTAGCAAAGATAAATTTAAAAACAATAGTGGAATCTAAGATGGAAAATTAGAAGAGAATACAGAGGGGAAGAAAATGAGAGAGTGACTGGAAGGGGCGGGAGGGGGAAGCGAGTTTGAATAAGGGTATACATGGATAAAAAATATGACTTTATTCAGAATAAAAAAATATGAGGGAAAGGAATTCAGAAACAATGAAGGTGGCACTACTTAGACACTGGGTGATCAGGGAATGAACACAATCCAGTGAGTACAAGGTAAAACTAAGAGGCACAGAATGAGCCAGAACAAAGAGTGAAAAGTGGAAGACAATTCAGAATGCAAATCAGCAGGTGACGATAGCCTAGCAGATGTCTTTTTGAAGATTTCTTAGGGACAGAAACCATATATTCTTCCAAATTTGCCTCTTTTATGATCCACCCAGACAGTTAGTGCCCAGAAGGCTAACTGTAAGAATGATAGAACTACTTTGGAATTTTAATGTCTAAGCAAAGCCCTCTACACACAGGGGGAAAAACAAAAACAAAAACAAACAAACAAAAAAACCAGAGTGAACTGCACAGTTAAACATGTATGACTACTCTTCATGGTCTAATGGCCTTGGAGCCACTTTGCAGCATGAGGTTATGAAGATGGTAAAATTTACACTGTTTTATGAGACTTGGATTATCATTAATTTTTGTTAGGTCCCAATCCTGTTGACAATATGGATACCTAAGTAAATACGTTGAGAATAGTTACCTTGGTCCTTTAGTCTGCACTTCCAAATTCATAATGCTAGCATCTTATGTTCACCATGTCATTTTTAAGGAAAAAGCTCATGTAGTATTAAAGGCAACAGGGTGTTATTTCAATTTAGTGACGTCACTCTTGAGTGAGTGACTCTTCTATAGAAGAGGGTACCATTTGACTTTTTAAAAACACTAATTTATGAACTGGAGCCCTAAGGAGGCCCATTCTCATTTCATTGATAAGCACTTTACCCTCAGAAATATTTTTTTGCTTTGCCCAACATTTCTTAGAGTGACATCTCTTCTCTGACAATAAAATCTTACTCATGATAAAATGGCTTCTTCAGGGTCATGCTACAGAGATCAACATGAAATGTCTTTTCCAAGATTCTTGAATTAATTTGTATTAATTTTGCCTGTGACAGATAACCCAGTACTTAGTCTTAATTACAGAGAATGGATTATCTATTTCACATGGACAAGTTACAATGAGAGCTTTAAAGTCCTGCTTTCTATCACATCCAGATGCTCAGCTGTCACAATTTACCAAACAGAAGCTGGTAAAAAATGTTTGTTTTTCTGCATTCAGGGTTTGAATTCTGGCCATTGCCTTCTGGCTGCTTTTTAAATGAAGTTTACTTCTGGTCTGCAATGTCCCAGACAGGCTGTTAGCTACATTGAATGTCTAGCCTCACATTATTTCATCTATTTGAATGTGCTGGTAGGTAATTTTAAAGTTTTTTAAAATGACAATAATTAAAACAGAAAATTAAAACTCTAAATAGAGTTCTTTTATGATATTGGACAAAATTATATAGGCAGTGTAACCGAAGACCTTTTAAAAATCAATTTTTAATCCATACCTTTAGAAAAGTGTTATTCTAAGGGGTGATTATGTATATTATAGATATTTACTATATACTTATACATGCAATCATAATTATTCATATTATGAAATGTTTAGAAAAATTAAGCTGTATTAATACCTTTAATGCTCAATGATCAGATATTCTGGGAAAATATTAATTTATATTTTTTGCATAAGTTACCTCAAATCACAGCTTAACCTGTTGCTACTCCTGTGATCTTGGAAAAATTATTTTGTCCTTTTGTTTTACATCTCCTTACTTATTATACATAAATATAATTGCACAGGGAGGGAATGCACAAGTTATATTGCATTATTTAATGACTTTAAAGCATACATATAAACATTTTTATTAAGTATCAGTTGTGACATTACTAAATTGGACATAATCCTAATAAATTATTTTTTACTTTAAGTAGCAGCTTTTAAATATGCCTTTCTGTGAAGTTTTTTTTAATCTACTTTCAAAGCAGTTTCTGAATGTCAGTGACCATGTCAATGATACATTGCTTGAACACATACTTGTCATATAAATGGTAACATGTTTCCTTTGTCTTTATGCTCCTACACCACGAACAGTGTCCCAGACATCTCTATGCTTAGTTACAGAACTAACCCCAGTTTGTAATACCATTTAATGGAATAATCTTTAAATTCAGAAACAGAAAGACATTGTTATCCTTTTATAAACCCAATTCAATGGATTAAAATGCATGGTGTTTAGTTCAATCTCTAAGTATGTCAAGGCTCCAACAAATTAAAGTTTATGAAATGTTTGCATCACCTGGAGAATGTTCTGCAGATGCCGAGGCTCGTGCAGCAGAAGTATAGTGTAACTTTCATTTAAGTATAAAACCTCAGAGCAGCTGTCACTGTTCTAAGTGAGAATTAAAGTTGGATCTATTCATACTCCCTGAAGAGCAGTGGTTCTTAACTTTTCTAATGCTATAACCCTTTAATACACTTCCTCATGTTGTGGTGTACCAAAACTGTAAAATTATTTTTATTACTAAATCATAATTAATTTTACTACTACTATGAATCATAATGTAAATACCCGTGTTTTCCAATGGTCTTAGGTGACAGTGGGAAAGGGTGATTACATACCCAAATGAGTCAAAACCAACAGGTTGAGAACCATTGTCTTAAGAGAAACTGGACAGGTTATTAGAAAGATCCTCACCAGTCTCTCTAAGTATTCTCTCCTTCCTTCCACTCAGCTACATGTAATTCTGAACCACTTGTATGACTTCTAGAAAGATTAGAGTATAGAGACAATTGAACATTAGCTGAAGGTGGTGTCTCATCTGTGTGACCATGGGAGTGTCATCATCCATACCAGTATTAAGCTTTTTAAGCTATTTGGAGATCCCCCATAGCTCCTGTTGGTAAGCTTTTATTTATGCTCCTGTAAACACAATAAACTTGTGGTTTCCCCAAGCTATACTTGGGTGGAATTGTTTCTTTGATCTATCATGGGTTCTTTCTCTGAAATAAATTCAGATTTATTTATGTCTTCTGAGAAGAAAATTATGTATCATCAATGTATAAAGTGAAAGATGGATTCATATTTCCTTCGATATCCAAGGTGATTTTACAGTGCTGTAGATAGTCTTATTCTGTAAGAGAATAAAATACAAAAATGCTTAAATTAGGATAATTCAGTAGAACAATTAATATATAAAACAAAAATAGAATATGAGCCAGTTTTATTAAAAATGTTATTTCTCAAAGCTTGAACTTCTGTTCTTAGTTGATTCATAACTTTAGTTTATAAACAAAATTTCAATTTTATGAAAGTATAATCTTGAATTGAATCCTAACCATCAGAAGGCTAAACTGTAATACAGCTGTGATAAGAAGATCTAAGAAGAGGATGCTGGGATATTGAAGAATAAGAATATTAAAGCCTATGTGTCTAATCAAGAAAAAAAATCCCTTGCTCTCCCATCCTTTCTTAAACTTAAATCTTCTAGTGCTATGAGTGTTACTGTTACATATGTCTATACAGACAGACACAATGTAATTAGTCTGGTTAGTGTTACTCATATTTCCATTTGCTTAGATACGAGCATTTAAGATTGGGATTTCAGAAGGCACTATCACATATCACCTGGAGTTGGATTTTTAAATGTCCCTCAATTATTTTGACATGTCAATTAGTGTGACCTTTCATATGTCTCTTGCAGGTAATCATACTGTTGACAGTTCATAGATGCCAACAACCTTGTTATATCAATATTTTCACCCTTTTAACACAGATTAAGCCTATCAAGAAACATCTATCTGCTGTCAACAAGAAACATTTATTTTTTTTTCAGTTAGAGATAATTTTTTTCTTTCTCCTTTTATTGAAAATACATTTTTATTACACATTATATCCTGAATAAACTTCTTTTTCTTTCTACTTATTCCAGTTACTCCCTCATCTTCCCTCCTGCCTGAAAAGCTCATTTCTACCTTTGATTATGAAACAACAAACAACTGTGTGATAATATTATAATATAACAAAATAAAATATAATAAGATAAAACAAAACCACTACATTAAAGTTGCACAAGGAAACAACAGAAGGAAAAGAGCCCAAATAGCAGGCACAAAAATCAAATACAGACGTGTTCACACACTCAAGATGCCCAAAAAAACATTAAACTGAAAACTAAATTATATGTGCACAGGACCTGATGCAGCCCTATGTAGGTTCTGTATTTGCTGCTTCAGGCCCTGTGAGTTCATTGAGTCTTGCTCACTTAATTCAGAAAATCTTGCTCTCCTGGTGTCCTCCATTCCCTCTGCCTCTTACAGTCAGTCTTTCTATCTCCTCTTCATAGAGATTTCCTGAGCTCTGATGGGAGGAATTTAATAAAGACTCCCCATTCAGAGCTTTGTGTTCCAAGGTCATTCTCTCAGTCTGTGTAAAGTCTGCCTGTGGCTTTCTGTATTTGTTCCCACCTGTTCTTCTGATGGCTGAATAGGGCACTGATCTACAAGTGAATATATTTAGAAGTCAATTTTTTTTTAACCAATAGTATTTGATTTTATCCTAGGTCTCTGTGCTATCTGGTTTCTGATTCTTGGTCACCCAACCAGTGCCAGATATGAGTTCCATCTAATGGAGTGGGCTTTATGTCAAAACTGACACTGTTTGGTTACTTTCATAAGCTTTATTTTTTGCCACCATTGCCCTAGCATATTTTGCAGGCAGGATAAGATTGTATATCAAAGGTTTTATGGCTGCCTAAGTGTTCACGTTTCTTTTTTAGTTGCCAATATAGTACCTTCCCATACCAGAGACACTAGAGTATGGGGCTATGTTCTATGTAGGCCTAGCTCAACCTCATCATGGTCAAAGACTTGTATAGGTGTTGTCTTCAGGAATGGGGCTTGACTTGCTCTCAGTTTGTGGAGATCAATCTATTGTATTGGCAATGGCTTGAGTTTTTTTGATGATTTCCATGTGACCTTTCTGGCCAGAAACACGATTGAATATAACTCAGTCCCAATATTAGAATCTTTGCTGACAAGAGATAGCCAGATTTCATTCCATCTGCCTAATTATATGGACACTTTATTTAAGATCACCTTCATATATTCTAGGAAGTGAGCACTGCAGTAGGTTTACATAGCACCCCTCAAATGCCTTTCAAATGCCCCTTAATTCTGTTTCTTCTCTCATTCTATTCCTCGACCCCATCTCCTCTCCTAATCTCAACCTGCTCCTCATATACTAGTACATACTGAACGCAGTCTATCCGTAAAATTTAACCTACATTCCTCGCCCAGGGATATCCATCTGTCTCCTCTAATCCCTTCATTTATACATACCTTCTCTGGGTCTATGAATTTTAATTTGTTTATTATTTATTTAATGACTAATATCTACTCACACTAGAATACATACACTGTATCTTTTGGGGTCTGAGTTGGCTTATTCAGAATGACTTTATTCTACTTACATCCATTTAACTGCAAATTTCATGATGTCATTATTTTAGCACAAGAGCCCATTATGTAAATATACCCCATTTTCTTTATTGAATCTTCTGTGAAAGACATCTAGGTTGTTTTCTATTTCTGGATGTTATGAAAAGAACAGCAATAAGCAAGTTTAAGCAAGTATCTTTGTATTAGGATAAAATTCCCTTTGAGTATATTCTCTATAGTGGTATATCTGGATCTTGAAGTAGATTGGCTCCTGTCTCTCTGAAGATTGCCATAATGATTTTCAGGATAGTTGTAGAAGTTTGAGCTTCCACCAACAATGGATGAGTGTGCCACTTTCTCCACACAATGTCTAGTATTAGCTCTCATTATTATTGATTTTAGCCATTCTGACAGGTGTAAGATAGAATCTCAAAATAAGTTTGATTTTTATTTCCTTGATGGCTAAAAAGTTTGTCTTATGTGGTTTTAGCCAATGAGTTTGTTATATTGAAATTTCACTATTTGTGACATATTTTTAATTGAATTTTTCATTCCTTCATATAACTAGTTTTTTGCATTAGTTATATATTTTCTATGTTAGTTCTTTATTGAATGTATACTTGGTAAAAATATTTCTCATTCTCTATGGTACCACTTTGTCTAAATAATGTTGTTCTTGAAATTTTTCAGTTAGGTCTCATTTATTAAATGTTTATCTTAATATCTGTGCTAATAGAACTCAGTTCAGATAGTCATCTTCTCTGTCCATGAGTTCAAAGGCTTACCCAATTTCTCTTCTATCAGGTTCTGTATATTTTGTTCTTTGATCAATTTGTAGTTGCATTTTATCTAGCAGGAGATATGAATCTTTTAATTTTTCTATAGGAAGTCATCTAATTTGATCAGCACTCTGTTGAAATTTTTTTACTATACAAACTTTCTTCCATTTTTATAAAATTTATATTTTTATATTTTCAGCCTTTTACAATGAGATAATGACTATCCTAGATATTGAAGTGTGTTTCTTGGATGCAGCTTAATGTTGGATCTTGTTTTTATACATTTTTTGTGTTAGTCTGTGTCTTTTAACTGGGGATTTGGGACCATTAGTATTAAGAAATAACCATGACAAATGATTTTTATCCCTTTTATTTTGTTGTTGTTGTTGTTGGTGGTGGTGGTGGTGTGTGTGTGTCTGTATTTGTATCTATATATGTGTGTTTTTCCGTACTTTTGATTAGCTAGTCTGTGATTATCTGTTCTTTTTGTGTTTTCATGGTTATAGCTAACTTCCTTAGGCTGGAGTTTTTCATCTACACCTTTTATATGGCAAAGTTTATAAATTAATATTGCTTAAATTTGGCTTTATCATGTAATGTCTTTTCTCCATCAATGATGATTTAATATTTTCCTGGGTATAATAGTCTCCGCTAGCATATGTGGGCTCTTAGTGTCTATAACACTTCTGTCCAGGCTTTGATGACTTTTTGAGTCTCTATTGAGAAGTCATTTGTAATTCTATTAGCTTTTCCTTTGTATCTTGGTTTTTCTCTTGCAGAGCTTAGCATTCATATTTATATATGTTTAGTATTTTGATTATTACGTGCTGTGAGAACTTCCTTTTTTTGTCCAGTTTATTTGTTCTGTATGTTTCTTGTATGTTTATGGTACTTCCTTCTTTAGGTTAGAAAAATTTTGTTCTATTATTTTATTAAAAATGAAAATATTTTCTGGGCATTTGACCTAGATTTTTTTTTCTCTCTTGGCTATTTCTTTTATTTTTTTAGATGGAAACAGAAATCTATATTTAAACACTCTGGGCTGGACTCTAATTTATCTTCATCACTACAAACTCTTCTTTTGAGTCAATACTCCATGCAATAACAACATAATATAATAAGTTCATTTTGTTTTTGTTTTCACATATCATATATAAGAAAAATCAAAATGCACATTTGTTTTAATTAAATAAAGTTTAAGGAAATTATGATGATTAGAACTGTTATTTTTAATGGAAAGCTGTCTTCTTACTTATATTTAGTACAAGTCAAGAGCTACTCAATAAATAAATGTATATGAGCAACATGAAGTACTTCATAGGGAATACAAGGAATCAAGAGGGCATTCCCCATAATTTAAAGAAAGGTATCATTTTCTACATTTTAATTCTTTATATTGTATATTTTATAATACTAATTAAATGCAAATGATAATTTAATATGTCTATTGAACCTTCTTATGGCTAAACTATGGGTATTTATTTTATGGGTATTGTAATTTTAGTATAGTAATAAAATATTTTATTTATATATTTTTCTAAAGTTACAAAATACGATTATCAAGACATTACTAAGCTTCACCCTTATATAACTGGTATACAGCAGCAATTATTCTGAAACATCCTTGGAGACACACATGATGTTAGTTTTTCAGCTAGCATGAACCCCTCACTGTGTACGGGAAGTGGAGCCCAGAAACACCTTAATGGGAGCTATTAAGTTTTGTGTGTAGGAAAGTTAAAAAAATGAAATGGATGCATACCTAAATATATCAGGCAACAATCCTGAGTATTCTCTTAACAATTTACCACAAACAGTGATGTTTAAACACAAAGGAGATGTAAGGGAGATCTATCTTTTCATATTGATATCATTGTACAGTTCTAAAATATTTCTTAGACACCCAATAGATTTATAATTTCATTAGTTAAAACTGATTCAAAATTCAGTTGTTTTGCATGAATCCTTTTACCTAAATTGGCACTTAAATGAAAATTTATGCAAATATTTTTAATTGTTCTAAGGCTTTCAGCTGTGCTGTTAGTTCTCTAGTGTGGGATTTCTCTAGGTTTTTCATATAGGCATCTAGTGCTATGAATTTTCCTCTTAAGACTGCTTTTATTGTGTCCCACAAGTTTGGGTACATTGTGGATTTATTTTCGTTAAATTCTAGGACGACTTTGCTCAGTGACATACTGACAATATATAATGAATGTATTTGAAACATTAAGCTTATAATATTCCTTTCAAATTATCAAGAGAAAGACAATAACAGTCTTAGAATGGGACAGATAAATTGTTTCAAATAAAGCAAAAGACAAAATCAAATCTTTAGTTTCTCCCCATCAAGATGCAAATTGAGGAAGAGTTTGAATAAAAAAATAATGTTTATTGTATAAATATAGTGTATATGTGTGTATTATCAGTAACTGGGCCATACAACAAATCTGAAAAGCATTTTCTGAGCCAACACGAAGCAAAAAAGTGAGAGGAAGGAATTCTCCCTTTCTAGGACAAATACAATTAGTCCTAGATTTACCTCACTTTTCTAAAAGCTATTAAATTCTACTCACTACAAAATATATGCTAGTAAATGTTAATCTGCAAGGGAATGTAAAACTTCCTGAGTGGTTGGAAATGAAGAGTTTCCAGGCAGTGTGGGAGGACAGCAGAAAAGGAAGCATTAGGCTTAGGAATTTCTTATACTTGTTTAATGTAGGTTTCAGGTCTCCAGATAGATTGCAAAATTCTTGTGGGATGAAGAATTAAGAGTTTTGCTTGTACATTGTACATTGTTTTATTTTCTTTGTCTTTTTTTTTTTTTTTTACTGAGAGAGAACAAACCCTGTAAATTATCTCCTGAGGACATGTGTGCTTAATTTGAATTAGTAAGTTTTTAAATAAATAATACTACATAACTGGAATTCTATAAGAGACAGCCAACCTCTGCTCTTAAGAAGCTTTATTAATATTAATTCTCAATCTGCTGCTCTTTTGATGTTCCAAGAATGTAGATTCTTCCTCACAGCTATAAAACTTGTATTTTTTCAAGGAAAAGCAAATAAATAAAATCTAGTTAGTGCTATTCTTTTTATATTTATCTTTGGAAAACATGCCATAAGCAATTTACAAATGCAGCATAGTTCTATCTGCCTCATTTGTTATAGCCTTATTTAGATGACATTTCCTACAAATGTTTATATCATAGTCTCTCTTTAAGGTCTTTGTAGAATTTTCTTAAGACATTTTATATATTTTACACAGATTAGTTTACTGCTAATTGCCATGGTTTGTTTGCTATCTTTTTGGATGTACCTACCTGTTTTGAAAGTATATTTGTAGATTAAATTATTGACAGTTTAATTTCAAAAGGATGGATATTGACTTTATAAAACATATGTCATTAGGAAATAGATGTTAGTATTACCAGTCTTACAATGTTCTCCAATAAATCAATACACTCAACTAGGCTCTGAGGGAAGTTTGCAAGGAAAGAGGAAATGATGAATGAACCTGAACGTTTAGGCTTTTTTGGACTCTGGATTTTACTGCAAGCAACTGTAGAGATTCTCTAAAGTTATCAATGATAACTAAGAAATTAATACTCAATAAGCAATTTTCAATGCACTGTAAATTTGTAATTGTCAGGAAAAACAGTGTTTAGGAAATCATACTAAGTAGATGACCAAGCTGCCTTCACTGCAGAAACTGAATGGTAGTAAAATTTCTCTTGGTGTTTAGTCAAACACAGTGACCAGTGTAGCCTGCTGTCCATTGTCTACATAACTTAGACTCTGTGCTGGCTGGGTTTGTATGACACCTTGACAGGAGCTACAATCTTCAGAGGAAGGATCCTCAGTTGAGAAAATGACTTCATGAGATCCAGCTGTAAAGCATTATCTTATTTAGTGATCAATGGGGGAGGACTCTGCCCATGGTTAGAGGTGCCATCCTTGGGCTGCTGGTCCTGGGTTCTATAAATAAAGGTGAACTGAGCACTATGGGAAGCAAGCCAGTAAGCAGCTCTTCAGGTCCTACCTCCAGAATCCAGCCCTGATAGAGTTCCTGTTCTGACTTCCTTCACTAATAAACGGCAATGTGAAAATGTTAACAAAATACACACTTTCCTCCCTAATTTTCGGTCATAGTGTTTTGTCACAATAACAATAACCCTAAGACAGATTCCTCCAGTGCAATTTATTTTTCCACCTTAAGTAATACCATATGCTTATCAATGAAAATAATTGCAAAAATCACATCATAAATGTAAGTCAAAATTTTTCTAGGAAGATAAATAAGCAAAATATATTGAAGCTAAAATATTACATGGGCCTTCAGCAAGGACTGAAACATTTTTTTCTTGCATATATATTACCTAGCTTTAGGTGTATATGGTACTAAAGATAACAGGATATACTATTGTTTAGTATATAAGTCTATAATCTTTAGTAGTATGTAATCTCTTTACAGATAAGTATACATAAGTCAAAAATAGGAGCTGAGAGAAACATTTTTACTTGAAGAAATGAGAAATAACTTGCTTGATTTATCTATTTCCCAATATAAGTCTATCTCAAAACTTTGTTTTGTATACCACAAATATGTTCATTTTATGATAAAGAAATAAAAAAACAGAAGATATTTGTATATGTAATCATACCTGTATAGTCTAGAGTTTCTAAATCTTGAAACAAATGTTACTTTATAAATATAAACAAGCAAAGATGATAAATATATATCAACCTTCATTTGTTAAAATGCTGTGAGAGAACTCAGTTAAAATTCAGCAGAATAGCACAAACATAAAACTCATTGAGAAATGACAATTTTTGCAAGAGAAATTAAATAATTGTACTCCTCCTTCTCAACCTTTAAAGTGTTTCCACTTTAAGCCATCAGGGTACCAACTTACATTGCCTATCTTGAATTGATTAGTCGCAACCATTTGTTGTTTCTAAGTCATCAAACTCAGCAACGATACACAAAAGTGAGAGTGGTAGTCACCTTCAAAAATCACAGACGTACCCCTTTGGCTCCTATGCTCCTTTCTCCTCCTTCTATGAAGAATTCCTGAACTCTGACTAATATTTGACTCTGGGTCTCTGCATCTGCCTCCATCAATTGATAGATGATGTGTCCAATGACAATTGGGCCAGGCACCAATTCTGCTAGCAGTAACCTATCAGTTCGACCTACTTATGGACTCTTGCTAGGAGTCTAAGCTGGGGTCCTCCCTGTAGACTCCTGGGAGAGTCCCCTGCTCCAGACTTCCACTGGACTCTCTCTATTCAGGTATATATCAATGTAGTTTGGTAAGAGAGTTCATGATTACCTTCTTTCTGTGTTAGGACTTTTTCTGGTTTGAGCATTGTGAATGCTGTGTGCATGCAGTCACAACATCTGAGAGTTCATATGTGCAACTGTCCTGTTCTTCACACAAAACACCTTACCAACATTCACCACCTCTAACTCTTACAATTTTTTATCCTTTCTTCCCCAAGGATTCCTGAACCTTGCTTGGGAGAGGAATGTGATAAAGGTATTCCATTTTTGCCTGAGAAGTGAACGTTATTATTCTCTTCACTTTGACCAGTTATGGGTCTTTTTTTTTAAAATCAAAATTTGCTGCAGATAGAAGTTTCTCTAGTGAGAGTTGAGAGATGTAGATGTATGAGTATAATAATAAATATTAGGAATTGGTTTAATACCCTGTTCAAATTGGAGAATAATAGTAGTATTTTCTTCCATAGGGTCTAGGACAATCTAGCCACAAATCATTGGTCCCTGTGCTGGAGGAATATATATAAGTTGCAGCTTGTGAAGTGGGCCTGAAATTTTACCAGAAAGTAATTGGTTACTCCTACACTATGTGTACCAGTAAGCTACTAGCGAGTTTATCTTGCTTGGTCAGCAATGTAACCTCCACAAGTGGGTAACATTGATGACTACTTTTCCCATGTGGCCTCACACATAGCAGCTCCCAGCACCAGGAAGGCTAGCCAGTAGGGATTAAGCTTCCAGGTAAGGTTGTTTTACTCATTTTTTTTTGAATTCATATAGGCTTATGTGTAAGCCATTTCATTTTTATATTTAATTTTTTTGTTTTGAATTCGCTTTAAGATTTTTTTCTTCTTTATTTATTTTGTATTTATCAAAAAAACACTAAAATGAATTTAAAAATGCTGAAAAGTTCACAATAACTATAAAGAAGATAAAAATCATAAGCATGACTTATCAAGGGTGATAATGCAAATAAGATTGCTACACATATATTTACTTTGTGTTCAGCTTTCCTTCTGAATTTTTTTTCCATCCCTGTATATCCTTATTCAAGGTCCTTTCCCCCTCCCACCACATCAGGTCATTTTTCCTCTCTGCAACTCCCCATCCCCTCCCTGGGCAGGGAACAGACAGTCCTATGGTCCCACTGATCCAATAATGCTTGGATCAGTCTCCACTGCTGTCCAAATCCAGTTTCCAGTTTTGTCCCACCCCCCAAAAGTGAGTCTGGTGTTCCTATAGTTGGAGTGGGGTCCGAAGGGTCAGTCCAGGGTGTTTCTGATCCCAAGCTGTTCAGTGGTTGTGGTTTGCTGCTTGGGCATGCTTGGCTTTTTTTCTTGTTTGTTTGTTTAGAGACCAGTAATGAGTGAGTACATCCCCTGCTTATCTTTCTGAGATTATGATATCTTGCTCAGAAGGATATTCTCCAAATCCATCCATTTGCCTGTGAATTTTAGGATATCATTTTTTTCTTACTGCTGAGTAGTATTCCATTGTGTAGATGTACCACAGTTTGTTAATCCATTCTTCAGTTGAGGGACATCTAGGTTGTTTCCAGGTTCTTGCTATTACAAATAATGCTGCTATGAACATAGTTGAGCTAATACCTTTGGAG
>PVIH01013134.1:0-59897 GCA_004025045.1 Sigmodon hispidus
TTTTGTTGAGAATTTTCGCATCAATATTCATGAGGGAAATTGGTCTGTAATTCTCCTTCTTTGTTGTGTCTTTGAGTGGCTTGGGTATTAGGGTGATTGTGGCCTCATAAAAGGAATTTGGCAATATTCCTTCAGTTTCTACTGTGTGAAATAGTTTGAGGAGTAACGGTAGTAATTCTTCTTTGAATGTCTGGTAGAAGTCGGCACTGAAACCATCTGGGCCAGGGCTTTTATTTTTGGGGAGGTTTTTAATGACAGCTTCAATTTCCTTAAGGGTTATAGGCCTGTTTAGGTAATTAATCTGGTCTTCATTTAATTTTGGAAGATGGTGCCTGTCCAGAAAGCTGTCCATTTCTTCTAGGTTTTCCATTTTTGTGGAATACAGATTTTCAAGATATGATCTGATAATTCTCTGTATTTCCTGGGGGTCTGTTGTTATGTCCCCCTTTTCATTTCTGATTTTGTTGATTTGAACACTCTCTCTCTGTTTTTTGATTAGTTTGGCTAAGGGCTTATCTATCTTGTTGACTTTCTCAAAGAACCAATTCTTAGATTCCTTGATTCTTTGTATTGTTCATTTTGTTTCAATTGTATTGATTTCAGCTCTAAGTTTGATTATTTCCTGCCATCTACTCCTTCTAGGAGAGTTCACTTCTAATTGCTCTAAGGCTTTCAGCTGCACTGTTAGGTCTCTAGTGTGGGATTTCTCTAGGTTTTTCATATAGGCATCTAATGCTATGAATTTTCCTCGTAAGACTGCTTTCATTGTGTCCCACAAGTTTGGATACATTGTGGATTCATTTTCATTAAATTCTAGGAAGACTTTGATTTCTTTCTTAATTTCTTCCTTGACCCAGAGATGGTTCACCTGAGTGATGCTTAGTTTCCATGAGTTGGTAGGCTTTCTTTGGGTTTTGATGTTGTTGAACTCTAACTTTAGGCCCTGGTGGTCCGATATGTTACAAGGGATTATTTTCATTTTTTTGTATCTGTTGATATTTGCTTTATGACCAATTATGTGGTCAATTTTGGAGAAAGTTCCATGAGGTGCTGAGAAATATTCATATTCCTTTGCATTTGGGTGGAAGCTTCTGTAGATATCTATTAAATCCATTTGCATCATAACCTCTTTTAGACTCCTTATTTCTCTGTTGAGACTCTGTCTAGTTGATCTATCCAGGGTTGAAAGTGGGGTATTGAAGTCTCCCACTATTAGGGTATAAGAATTGATGTGGGATTCGAGCTTTAGCAGTGTTTCTTTTACATAAGTAGGTGCTCCTATACTAGGGGCATAAATATTCAAGATTGAAATCTCCTCTTGACCAATTTTTCCTGTGATGAATAAGTAGTGGCCCTCTTGGTCCCTTTTAATTGCTTCTAGCTTAAAGTCTACTTTGTTAGATATTAGGATTGCAACCCCCCGCTTGTTTCTTAGGACCATTTGCCTGGAAAATCTTTTCCCAACCCTTTATTCTAAGCCTGTGTCTGTCTTTGCGGTTGAGGTGTGTTTCTTTTAGGCAACAGAAGGATGGCTTCTGTTGTTGTTTCCATCTTGTTAGTGTGTGATGTTTTATAGGAGAGTTGAGACCATTGATATTAAGGGAAATTAGTGACCATTGATTCATATTTCCTGCCATTTTTGGTGGTAACTTGTTTGTATTTCCTTTCTCTAGGGTATTCTTCTGTGGAATTATTGATTGTTTGTGATTTCGTGGGTGTATCTGGGGTCCTTTGTTGGAGTTTTCCCTCTAATGCTCTGTGTAGTGCTGGATTGGTAGATAGATATTCTTTCAGTCTGACTTTGTCCTGAAGTCCCTTGTTTACTCCATCTATGATGATTGATAATTTTGCAGGGTATAGTATTCTAGTTTGGCATCCATGTTGTTTTAGCGTCTGTATAACTTCTGACCAAGCCCTTCTAGCTTTCATCTTTTCCATTGAATAGTCAGGCGTTATTCTGATGGGTCTGCCTTTATATGTGAGTTGACCCTTTTCTTTTGCAGCTCTTAAAATTTTTTCTTTGTTCTGTATGTTTTGTGGCTTTATTATAATGTGGTGCGCTGACTTTTTTTGGGATCATATCTATTTGGTGTTCTGTAAGCTTCTTGTATCTTTATAGGCATTTCCTTCTTCAGGTTAGGGAAGTTTTCTTCTATGATTTTATTGAAAACATTATCTGTGCCTTTGAGCTGGTATTCTTCTCCTTCTTCTATTCCTATTATTCTCAAATTAGGTCTTTTCATTGTGTCCCAGATTTCCTGAACATTTTGAGTTATGACTTTTTTAGTTTTACTATTTTCTTTGACTGATATATCTATTTGATCTACTGAGTCTTCCACTTCAGAGATTCTGTCTTCTATCTCTTGAACTCTGTTTGTTATACTTGTATCTGTGGTTCCAGCTTTTTTCTTCAGATTTTCTATTTCCATCTTTGCTTCATTTTGTGCCTTTTTTCTTGCTTCCATTTCAGCTTTTATTTCAGCTTTTAGTTCCTGGCATGTTTCTTTCATAGATTTGTTCATCTCTTCCAATTTTTTGTTTGTATTTTCTTCTATTTCTTTAAGGCTATTTTTCATATCTTCTTTGAGAGCTTCGATGATCATCAAAAAGTAATTTTTGGTGTTGCTTCCTTCTGTTTCCTCTTCATTGCTCAGTTCAGGTGTTGTATTTGTAAGATCGTCACTCTCTTCTGGAGTTACCATGTTGTTCTTTGTATTATTATGTAATTTTTTGCACTGACGTTTGCCCATGGCTTCAGTGATTCATGATTAGATGGGTCCTGGTCAGTTGTGGCTCTCGGGCTTGTGTGCCTACTGTCACCTCTCTGAGAAGGGTCTGAGTCTGTCCTTCAGGGACTCCTGTAGTTATTTGATCACTCAGTTTGAGATTGAGGTGGGTAGCAGTGCAAATTCCCTCAGCAGCTGCTGTGGGTATGGTGAGAGGCAGACTCTATCTGCCCCTGCCACTGAGTTCACTGGGAGTCTGCAGACAGCACCAGGTCCGGGAAGTGGATCCAAAACCGATGGGCAGTAAGTTATTTCTTACTTCCTCTACTATCAGGTTCAGTGTGTCTCAGTCTTTGATCAATATGTACTTGCATTTCGTGCAGGGCAATATATACTGATCTATTTACATTTTCTACATGCAGACATACAGTTGATCAGCACCATTTGTTCAAGATGCTTTCTTTTTTCCAGTGTGTATTTTCTGGCTTCTTTTAAAAAATTAGTTGTTCTTATGTATGTGAATTTATGTTTAGATTTTCAATGCAGTTGCATTGATCAGATTGTCTGTTTTTATGCCAATACCATGTAGCTATTATTATTACAGCTCTGTAGTACATCTTCAAATTGCCATAGTTATATCTCCAGAAATTCTTTTATTATTAAGAATTGTTTTAGATAGCAAGTTTTTTTTTTAAGAATATTATTTTTTTATTAGGATGCTCAAGAATGAGCAACATTATTATCACTCTGTAGTGGAAAATCAGAAGTTACCCAGGTAAACTCTGATGACATCAAGCAACTGGAGCCTGTAGAGGCGTGGCCAGCTGGAAAGGCCCCAGGACAAAGAGATGACTCAGCCCCTTTTGGACATGTAGCTTAGTTAGGGAAGACTGTTCTGTGGCACTCCCCTGCCTGCTGCTTCCTTCTCTTCCCCTCTGAATCTCCTTTGTACCATAAGTGTTTTGGAATAATAAATATTACCAGATTATATACATATGGCAGCCCGGTAATTTCTGCAATATCACTCTCTTCATGTAATAGAGAATACATTTGACCCATGTTATGGGAGGAAAAGAATAAGGATTCCCAAAGTGGATTTCAAACTGCTTGACAAGAAATCTACATCCAACAAAGGACAAAATGTTCCTGACAGAATTGTCTCTGCTCCAGATTCCTTTATTCCAGCATGAATTGATTATTTTGTCCTTGTCACTTTTCAAGATCCAAGCAATCAAACTCATCCACTAGACTGGGATTTGTTTTATCACAGGGAGTTTCAAGTTGTCTTTTAAAGGTTTGTAAGAATGTCTCAGAATTTTGATGGGGATTGCATTGAATCTATAGATTGCATTTGGTCAGATGGCCATTTTTCTCTGTTAATCCTACTGAATCACAAGCATTGTAGATCTTTCCATCCTTTGATACCTTCTTAATTTCTTTCTCCAAAGACTTGAAGTTTTTATTATATCAGTATTTTACTTGCTTGGTTAGAGTTTCCTCAAGGTATTTTTGTATTATTTGAGACTATTATAAAGGGTATGGTTTTCCTAATTTCTTTCTCAGTCCATTTGTATATAGGATATTTTTCATTAATCTTATGTCTAGCCACTTTGCTATAAGAGTTCACTAGTGGAATTTTTAGGGTCACTAATGTGTATCATTTGTAAATAATGATAACCTGGCTTCTTTCTTCCCAATTTATATTGACTTGATCTTCTTCAGTTGCTCATTGTGTTAGTTAACTTAATGTTCACATGTAATAAGATTTTACTATCTGTTGCATTCTGATATTTAGCAACCCAGTTCAAGATTATTCAAAACAAACCTTACTTTTCAATCAGTCACTCAACACAAGGAACTTTTTTTTAGTGAAATTAAATTTTCTTTAAAAGAAAAAGCACAATCATCTCAATACACAACTATACCACTACTTGGCATATACCCAAGGATGCTCCATTCTACCACAAAGACACTTACTCAATTATTTTCACAGCAACTTTATTACAAATACCCAGAAACTGAATATTATGTTCCTCAATCAAAGAATGGATATAGAAACTGTGACCCAGAAAGGCAAATATGGTATGCACTTATTTGAGGGACATTTCAATGGTGAGATAGTAACTTAGTGCAATGAAAGCTCCCAGGAATCGACAAGGGTGACCCTAGTAAAAACTCTTATTAATGAGAGATATAGAGCCTGAGCCAGCCATCTTCTGTAGTAAGGCAAGGCTTCCCCTGGAGGGATTGATGCACCAACCCAGCCACAAAACCTCCAGCCTACAATTTGTCCTGCTTACAAGATGTACTAGGATGAAGATAGGGCAAAACTTGTGGGAGTGGCCAAGCAATGATTAGTCCAATTTCAGACCCACACCACAAGAGGGATCCCTGCCTGACACTGCCTGGAGGGTCAGGAACCAGAAGCTGGACAGACCAGCACATAAATAAACAAACAAACAAAAAAGACATCAGTGTAATGATTCCTAGTGATACTGACTATACTTGTAGACTGGACCATGGCATAATCATCATCAGAGAGGCTTCATTCAGTAACTGATGGGAGCAGATGCGGAGACCCACAGCAGAACACTAGGCAGAGATCCAGGAATACTGTAGAAGATGGGAAAAGATTGTAGGAACCAGTGGTGTCAAGGACACCAGAAGAAAGCAGGCCACAGAATCAACTGAACTGGGCTTATAGGAGCTCACAGAGACTGAACTGACAACCAGAAACCTATATGGGGCTGGCACATGTCCTCTGCATGTAAGGTATGGTTGTGTAGCTTGCTGTTCTGTAGAATCAGGGGCTGTCTCTAACTCTTTTGCCTGCCTTTGGCCCCCCTTTCCTCCTACTGGGTTGCCTAGACCAGCCTTAATAAGGGGGTCTATGTCTAATCTTATTCCAACTTGATATGTCATGTTTGGATGGTATCTCTGAGAGGCCTGCTCTTTTCAGAAGGAAAGGGAACAGAACTGGAGAAGTGGATAAGGAGGAGAGAGATGGTTGAGGGAGAGATGGGGAGAGAGGAAGAAGGGAAACTGTGGTCAGAATGTGCTATGTGAGGGAAGAAAGAGAGAGGGGGGTGAGGGAGGGAGAGAGGAAAGAACGGTGTGGATTTTCATTACAATTTATCAATATAAAATCAGGTAACTAAGGTTAAAATTACTTTTAAGAAAAACAGAGTTTAATTAAGTACAAGATTGTTTTTTCTAAGAGAGGGAAAAGATGTCCTCCGTGTGTGTGTCCACCACACTGAAAGCTACTGGAGGATGAAGCAGGGAATTAGGAAGTTGATTACTGAAGTGTGTCTTCTTCCTGACTGGGAACTCAGTTCTCCCAGGGCTGCATCACTACTGCTGGAGTCCCTGGAGACAGACATGTAGCTAAAGCTTCCCAGTCATTTACAACAGCCTTTGATATGTAAAACTTTGAAAGGAGGATTGCATGTCAATTTAAATAAAGATCTAAAGACTTTCCAAGAGACCTTTCTGGTTTTGAAGTTAAAAAATACGTAAAAAATAAAACCCTTCTGGGGGACAGCAGAGGGCACATTCTCTATGAGTTTGAGGCCAACCTGGTCTATTGAGTGAGTCCCTGGACAGCCAGGGATGTTACACAGAAAAACCCTGTCTGAGAAGTCAAACAAAGAAACAAATGTCCATATGGGTCTGGGGTGGCTCTAAAGGAAATTTGGTGGTTGGAAAACATACCAAAGCCCAGGATCCAAGGACAGCCCACCAGAAGGGAGACAGAGGAAAACAGGGCCCACACATGAATGTGGAGAGACTGCTTTATCATGAAAACCTTGCTATTACACACCTACATCTAGAGACCCTGCAGCAGTACCCTGGTCCAGAGCTGATTAAGAGATGAGTACACCTCAATTCCCATGCCAAGCAGAGTCTTGTCTCTGAAGCTGAAGCCCCAGGCTTCCTGTTCATAACCAGCCTTGCCATAAACTGAGAGAAAACTGAGAATGCCCCGTAAGAGCAATTCCCATCAACACAGAGCAGGAGGGTCATCCCACAGACAAACTTTGTCCCAAAAGCAAACTGCTTCATCATATACCAACATCAAGATATCCCACAGCTCTGGTCCAGAGCTGACTAAGAGCACCCTGGTCCAGAGCTGACTGAAAGCTGACTAAAGTCAACTAAGAGCCAACTAAGAGAGACCCCTGTGACAGCTGGACCCACAGCCCCTGGACCCACAATTGACTAAGAACTAACTAAGATCTGACTAAGAGGAAGCAAAGGACAGATGCCAGTGTAAGAATACATATAACAATATAAAGAATAACAAAAAGGCACCACCAAAAGAAGCTGGTGGTTCTTTAACAATGCAGAGGAAACAGGAGTAAACATCTTTAAAAACAACTTTCTGAAGATTATAGAAACCTTAAAAGAGTATATAAAAAATTCCCTTAAAGAAATAGAAGGAAATACAAATAAAAAAATGGAAGATATTAGCAAATGCCTGGAAGAAAATAAAGAAAACGAAGAAAAAGAAAACCAACAGGTAAAAGAAATATTCCAGGAATTAAAACTTGAAATAGAAGCAATAAAGAAGGCACAAACTGAGGCAAAGCCAGAAATAGAAAACTAAAAGAAACAAACTGGAACTACAGATTTAAGCATAACCAACAGAATGCAAGAAATGGAAGAGAGACTCTCTGAAGTGGAAGATTCAACAGAGGAAATAGATATGTCAAAGAGAACACTAAAACTAAAAAGTCATGAGGTAAAATGTCCAGGAAATTTGGGACATCATGAAAAGACAAAACCTGAGAATAATAATAATAAAAGAAGAAGAAGAAGAAAAAGAAGAAGAAGAAGAAGAAGAAGAAGAAGAAGAAGAAGAAGAAGAAGAAGAAGAAGAAGAAGGAGAAGAAGACCAGCTCAATGGAACAGGTAATGTATAAAGTAAAATCATAGAAGAAAACTTTCCCAACCTAATGAAGAAAATGTCTATAAAGATATAAGAAGCTTACAGAACACCAAATATATTGAACTTCCCCCCCCAAAAAAAAATAGTCTGCTTGCCACATAATAATCAAGCCACTAAACCTACAGAACAAAGAAAAAATACTAAGAGCTGCAAAGGAAAAAGGCCAAATTCCGTATAAAGGCAGACCCATCAGAATAACACCTGACTATTCAATGGGAACAATGAAAGCAAGAAGGTCCTGGTCAGTTGTTATACAGACAATAAAATAGCATGGCTGCCAACACAGACTACTATACCGTGCAAAACTATTAATTACCATAAATGAATTAAACAAGGTATTTCATGACAAAACCAGATTTAAGCAATTTCTATCCAGAAATCTGGCCCTCTACAAAGCACTAAATGGAAAACTCCAATATAAGGATCCAGATATATCCATGAAACCACAAGCAATCAATAATCCCACAGAAGAAAAACCCAAAAAAGGGAAATACGTACATGATACCACCAAAAATAACATTCTGCTGCATACAAAAAACATACCTCAACTTCAAAGACAGAAACAGGCTGAAAGCAAAGGGTTGGGAAAAGATTTTCCAATCAAATGTTTCCAAGAAACAAGATGGTATAATCATCTTAATATCTTAAAAATAGACGTCAAACTAAAGTCAATCAAAAGAGACCAGGGCAGACATTACTCATTCATCTCAGGAAATATCTACCAAGATAAAATCTCGATCCTGAATATTTATGCCCATAATACAAGGACACCTATATATGTAAAAGAAATACTACTAAAGCTTAAACCTCACATCAAATGCCAAACTCTAATAGTGGGAGACTTCATTACCCCACTTTCCCCCTTGGATAGGTCAAACAGACAGAGACTCAACAGAGAAATAAGGAGTCTAACAGATGTCATGACTCAAATGGACTTAATAGATATATACAGAAGCTTCCACTCAAACACAAAGAAACATACTTATTTCTCAGCACTCCATGGAACTTTCTCTAAAACTGATGACATACTCAGTTATAAAGCAAATATCAATAGATATAAAAAAATGAGAATAACCCTTTGTATCATATCAGACCACCATGTTGTAAAGTTAGAGTTTAACAACAACAAAAATCACAGAAATTCATGGAAACTGTATCTGTTATGTCCCTTTTTGTTTGTCTCACATCTATCCAAATACTTCTGGATTTTAGAGTCTCCACTGAGAAGTCAGATGTAATTTTAATAGGTCTGCCTTTATGTGGTACTTGGTCTTTTTCCTTTGTAGTTTTTAATATTCTTTCTTAGTTCTATATATCTAGTGTTTTGGTTATTATATGGTAATAATATTTCTGGACTTTCTTTTATGGTCTAATCTATTTGGTGTTTTGTATGCTTCTTGTACCTTCTAGGCATCTTCTTCTTTAGCATGATAAATTTTTCTTCTGTGATTTTTGTTGAAAATATTTCCTGGGCCTTTGAGCTAGGATTCTTTTGTTTCTTCTATTCCTATTATTCTTAGGTTTGATATTTCCATAATTTCCCAGATCTCCTGGATGTTTTGTGACAGGAATTTTTAAGATTTAACAATTTTTGACAAACATATCCATTTCTTCTATTGTACCTTCAGTGTCTATGAGTCTCTCCTTTATCTTTTGTATTCTGTTGGTAAAGCTTGCCTCTATAGTTACTGTTGATTTTTTATTTTTACTTTCTGAATTCCCTCAGTTTTGTTTTCTTTATTGCTTATATTTTTACTCTCAGATCTGAACAGTTTGTTTATGTCCATCAATGTCTGTTTATGTGTTGGCTTTCTTTAAGGGATTCATTCATTTCCTTTGATTGTGTTTCCTGGACTTCCTTAAGGAATTTATTCATTTCTTCTTTAAGAAAATTATCATCTTCATAAAGTTGGTTTTAAGGTAAATTTGTTGCTTCAGCCATGTTGAAATATTCAGGGCCTACTCTGGTAGGACAGCTGGTTTCTAGTGGAGAAATATTGCCCTGATTGTTGTTGATTGTTTTCTTATATTGGTGTTTTGACAACTGGGTTTGTGAAGATTATAGGTCTAGGTGATGATTTCTGGGTTTGTCTTTGTTAATGGAAGTTTTGTTCCTTGGCTTATGTTCTCTCTTTGGATTTTCAGAGAGTGTGTTGTCTGAGTGTTCACTGTCTTACTGGCCTGTTCTGCTGATGTGTTCAAAGGGAAATACTTGCTGGTTTTGGAGGCTTGGGGAAGGGGAGGCCAGAGGTAGCTAGTCTAAGGGATCTACAGGGGCAGGGGCAGCAGGGAGGGTTAGCTGCCCCTGGTGTTCTATCCCAGCCTTAGGAGAAATCCTGAGAATTGGGTCTGAAGGCCCCCACCTCCCAGTCATGATGCATTCATGATACAACTTTCAATACATGAAAATAGGAGGTCAATTTCTTACAATATTTTAGGGTCAAATCATTTGTCTTTCTAATTTCTTACAATGATTATTGTATTGAGTGAATGGATGACTAGTGATTGATATTGAGAATACATAGATGAGACAAATTGTACAGCTGCTGATGAGAAGCTCAAATCTAGCAGTATGTAAACACAATATGTTCTTAACAGACACAATGCAGTGATCTATTTGGATGACACGGGAGAAGTCATTCCTAGGAAAATAAAGAAAACTTTTAAGAATTGAACTATACTCTAAGATGCTTGTACTTTATAGAACCATGGGACAAAACTGCAGTCAGAAAGCAAAGTCAGTAGAGTGTCTCAGGGAGTGAATGCTTTTACCAGAGGTCAACAGGCATGAAATGCTAAAATGGACGAACACTGAGGAAATAGAGATACTAGAAGAGGCTCAAAGTCAAAGGTAAATGACATACAAGAGATCCTAGAAGTTATAGCACTAGAGATGAAGCTGGCCTTCCTTAGAGGTCATTAATGAACAAGTTTGAGTCTATATAAAATGATGAGAAAGTGCTCTGTGGTGGCAGTGGAGGGAAATGTCTCCTTACACTGTCTTCATGGCTGATGTTAGCAATACTTTAATGGCTATCACTCAAAGATGCCCTCAATTCCATTAGCTACACATTTGTATTGAATTATACTTTTGTGGTATTTTTAGATATAAATGTTCCTCCATTATCAAATCAGGAAATGTGTCTTTATTTTATAATTTCACATCAAAACTGCTCCACAATCACTGTTAATAAGAGTTAAATCCATTACCCCAATTTGCAAAGATCACCAAAAGCTTTCTCACAAATCATGGTAGAGTTAGAAGACATATGGCCTGTAATCTGTAGGAGCCTGAGGAGGAAGTGTGGAGAAAAGGAAGCCCAAAGAGAAGCTCACACTGCAGACAGCCTCAGTGAGAGGACCGAATCGTGCTGATAACCAGCCAACCAGAAAACCCCATGATAAAACCCTCTAAGGGATCTTACTTCAACAACTGTATTTATTACTTACTTTCCCATTTCTGTTTTTCTGTTCAATCATCTTTCATTATGTTTGCAATGAATTTGTAGTCTATGTGGAAAGATAAAGGTTATTCTGTTTTTCAATCCATATTGGGGGCTGAAGTTTATTCAGGATGGAGACTTCTTAAAAAGCCATGATTTCTTCTTTAAAACCTATGCCCCTCCATTGGAGGCAACAAATTAAGGTGATACTAAGTTGATATTAAATACTTCATGGAGCTCATAATGGATAATTAATCAAGGCACTATAGAGTTCATAACACACTGTAGTTGTAGACATTTATCAAATGCTTCTGGGTTCCACAGACACTCCTCTGGTGTATCTTTGAGCAAAACATCCCTTTCATCATTAAGATGACATTGTAGAAAGATAATCCATACAGTGTGCTTAACTAGATCTAAGTACTGTGGCCTTGGCTTCAGGATCACTGACTAGTCCAGTTTTTCTCAAACATGAGACTGTAAAACGTTGCCTTGGGAACATAGCAGGGGCTGACTGAGTAGCTATAGATGGTGACCAAACTCGAGCCTGTATAATCTACAGGTATGATGCATATTGCTGACCCATGGGACATATTTCATGCCGTGATATCTCATGACTTCTCTATTTGCTATATGGAAAACAACTTGAGAAAAATTCTGGGAAAAAAATGGAGAAAAATATTTTAATCAACTGAACTTGAAAAAAAAACTGTGTAGTGTGTTATTTTCTGATATTCATAATACAAATTACCAAGTAAAAGCTCTGAGAATTTCTGTAGTAAAGAAATTTTGAGCTTTGTATTAACCATTTGATTGTAATCGACAACAAAACACCCACCATCTTCTTTGTAGTATAAAAACTGTCTAAAGCTGTGTATGAAGCCCCTCCCTCCACCGTCACCCTCTGCTATAGTGATAGACCCCAGACACAGGGTATTATCTTCTTGGGAAGGGGAGCCCCAAGAACCCAGATTCTAGTCTAGTTGATGCTAATTACAAGAGGGTTTATTGAATTTCGTCTGCACAGACGGGCTATCTCTCTGTCTCGGGAGCAAGAGAGCAGCCCTGATTAATAATTTTATATTTTATTTATAGTCTAAAGCCACAAAATCATCATAGAAACTGAGGCAAATACAGGATTGGTCACTTGAAAGTCATATTACAATCATAAGGTTGATTACAATAGTGTAAAATCACAAGATTGATCACACTAATCATGGGGGTGCCCTAAGGCCAGCTGGGGGTCTCTTTGTTTTACAACCAGGTGTTGGTCACTGCTGTTCTGCTTGGAACTTCTGGTATTTTAATCACAGTTTCGACCATTATGTCCTAATGGTGGTCATCTGAGTTGATTACGGCCATCTGGGCTGAGTCACTCTGTTTCCTGGAACAGACTTTTTAGACTTTGAGTTCCTTGTTCTCATGGGGGTGCTCTGCTGAATATTTGAACTGGATGCATGAGTCAGACCTTAGAACTTAGGGTCTTTCATTCCCCCATTTTCTTATGAGCATATTTTAATTTTAAAATTACTATATCTCTACATGTTTCAGGGCATGATATTGTTGGGTCAAGATAAAGGCCTGGGTGACTGATAGCTTTTTTTTTTAATAAACTGTAGTAACCTATTGAAGATACATGGACCAAAGGTTAGTAGAAAGAGCAAGATAAGCAAGGGGCCCATAATTGTGGATATTAGGGTAGTCAGCCATGGGAACTTGTTAAACTATCTTTCAAACCAGCCTTGTTGGGCTTCTCGGTCTCTTTGTCTTTTATTTAGTCTAGCCCGGAGTTTTTTTATGGAGTCTTTGACCACTCCAGAGTTATCTGCATAGAAGAAACATTTTTCTCTTAGGGTAGCACATAAACTATCTTTTTTTAAGAACAGTAAATCTAGCCCTCTCCTGTTCTGTAACACAACCTCAGACAGGGAGGTGAGGGACTTTTTTAACTTTGAAACCGACTACTCTAATGCTTGAAGGTCTTTATCAACTGCTGCCTGGAGAGTCAAGTACTGTTGATTTGTCTGAACCAAGGCGGCAGTCCCTCTACTCTTGCTGTTACCCCTAGACCCAACAGGACGGCTAGAGTTAGGGTCACTGGTTCTCGTTTAAACCGGGCAGGGTGGTCTTGGTAAAATCTTTCAAGGGTATTTGCTGGATGGTAGTATACCCTGGGGATAACTTGGACTAACATGCAAAATGTTCCTCCTGCAGCCACTTTGAGAACTTGAACCAACACGCAGGGGGTGAGCCCGGTAGTACAAGCCCACCAGGATCTTTGGGGCGGAATAACATAAGGCCCTGTTAGATCATGGAGAGGGACGGTGTAGTTACAGAGGCTAGTCTGTGAACCTGAGGGCTGCCCAAGGCAGAGGCCAGCTCTGCTGACCTCAGTCAAGGTCAGTCTAGGGGTGGAGCTCCAGCGGCAGTGAGAACTGTTGCCAGAAGTATAGTTCCCACTGGCCTGGCGGCAATACCCTCGTAGTAGTGGGGCGCCGCTTTCAGACACAGCCAACAAGGGTCTGCTTGGTTGGGGTTAGTCTGGTTGATGAGTCCGAAGGCCCCTGTGACCAAGTTGAGCAATCTATCTCTAGTACTTGATGGGTTCCAGGAATTGAACCCACTGACATCATGGGTCGGGGTTGTCAGAGACCGGTTAACTGGGGGGCTAGTGGTTGACTTTCTGGGCTCAGTGGGGCTTTTTGCTCTATCAATACTGAGTTAGGTTCCACTGCTTGGGAGACCGGCTCAAACTGCTGGGAAAGGGTAAGGAGGGCCCCCCAATCATACGCAGTATAGTACATATGCAATCGTACGCATGGTAGTGTCGTATTTCCCAAGTCCCGGTTAAATTTTGAGGCCTATTCAATCAAGCTTCAGCCTAATAGAATACTGACCTTGGGAAAGATATGCGGTTTTTTTTTAATCTCACTATTTTATTGTTAGAGGGTCATTGCCTTGTTGGGTGTCTTATTTTCCTGCCACCCGACCAAATGATGAAGTCTCACAGCCTTATCTATCACAATAATATTGGAGTGGGGAGTTGCACCCTGGTCTGTGGATACCTTTGTTTCTGAGGCACACATACCAGTCATCAAACCAGGCTATGCCCTAAGTCTGCTGACCCAAGGTTTCAAGAATAGTCAGGAGGTTTGCTCTTAGTTCTTGTGGGCACTCAGTTTCGTAGGGGCCATTGTAGGATCTGGTATTTAGGATAACATCAATGCCTGCAATGGACAGTGTCTAGGTAGTAGTTCTTGGCAGGTGGGGGTTGCCAGCAGGTGCTATTTTGGCTAATCCCACCAGGAGGGTCAGGATCAGAGATTTTGAGCTTTAGGGGATTTTGAGTACGCTGAAGCTTTTATCTGGGCGCCTTGGAGTAGTCTTCACTGATCAGGTCTGCTCTCAGGTCTGGTCTCAGGAAGAGCTGATTTGATGTGGGAGGCATGAATCCAGGCAGCAATCCTGTCGACCTTGATGGCTGTTGGTGTAGTCAGGAGAACCGTATAGGGTCCCTTCCAGCGGGGTTCTAGATTTTTAACTTGGTGTCTGCGGACGTAGACAGAATCCCCGATCTGGAAGGAATGAGGCACCTGAGGTGGGCTGGACTGGTAAACTGCTGCTAGTGGTTTCCAGACCTGGTCCTGAATGAGCTGCAGGGTCTTTAGTCGAGCTTGGAGATTGGGGGATTTGGTAAAAGAGCATGTGTCAGGTCCCAAAAGGTCTGTTATTGGGGGTGGGCCACCATAGAGGATCCCATAGGGGGTTAATCCGAAGGAAACCTGAGTGTTCTGGACTCGGAACAAAGCCGTGGGGAGGAGTTCGACCCAGTCTCTAGTGCCAGTCTCTATTGCTAATTTGGTAAGGGTGTCTTTTAGAGTCTTATTTATATGTTTTACCTGTCCTGAACTCTGGGGTCGGTATGCACAGTGTAACTTTTAATTTATTTCCAGTACCCTGGCCATCAACTGACTTACCTGGGAGATGAAGGCAGGGCCATTATCAGACCCTGTTACCTTTGGAAAGCCAAAGCGGGGGAAGAATTTTTCTAAAATTTTTTTGACTACCATTTGAACTGTTTCTTTTTTCATGGGGAAGGCTTCTACCCATCCGGAGAATGCATCTACAAAGACTAGAAAATACTTAGCCCCACATCGTCCAGGGTGGACTTCTGTGAAGTTCACTTTCCAGTTGGTTCCTGGTCGGGATCCTCGCATGCATGTCCCCTCTGGTAGTGTCTGGCGGTTGGCATTCACTTTGGCACAAGGGACACATGACTCCGTGACTTGTTTGATCAGAGAATTTATATTGGGTATGCAGTAGAACTATCTTTCCCTCTGTAGCAGTTCTCTAAGCTTTTTGTGTCCTAGGTGAGTCAAACGGTGAAGATCAGTCACCAGGTTCTTAGCCATCTTATAGGGCAGAATTACTTTATCCTCTAGCTTCCAAGTTTCGTCTGACTCATCGTAGTGTGCTCCCAGCTGTTGAACAAAGTCTAGGTCTCCTTCTGAGTATGTGTATCCGGGTGGTCGTGGTTGTTTTTTAGTTGCCTGTAAAGCAAGCACTGGCTTTCCCAAAGCAGCAGCTTTGGCCGTTTCATCTGCCATCTTATTTCCCCAGGCCACCGGGTCATCTCTTTTTTGGTGGCCCGGACAATGAATAATGCTTAGTCTCTTAGGTAGGTGGATAGCTTCTAGGAGGTCTAGGATTTTTTGTTTATTTTTAATGTCTTTACCAGCCAGTGTCAACAGTCCTCTTCTTTTGTAGATTTCCTCATGGATATGTGCAGTGGCAAACGCATACCTGCTGTCAGTATAAACATTAACTGCCTTACCTTGAGCCGTCTTCAAGGCTTGGGTGAGGGCCACCAGTTCTGCTCATTGAGCTAAAGTTCCAGGTGCCAGGGCTGCTGCCCAGATTACAGTGGTGCTGTCTACCACGGCCACACCTGCCCTACGTTCACCCTGATGCAGGAAGCTGCTTCCATCTGTGTACCAGGTGTAGTCTGCATTTGGAAGCGGCTGGTCTGTCAGGTCTTCCCGTGTGCTCTGGGTCTCAGCCAGTACTTGGTAGCAGTTGTGTTTTACAGCGACTTCTGCTCTCTCCTCAGGAAGCAGGGTGGCCGGGTTGAGGGAGGTGACTGTCTCACACCGGATCCACTCAGGATTTAACAACATGGCCTGATAGTGGGTGATTCTGGCATTTGAGAGCCACTGGTCAGGGGGCTGCTGAATCACTGTCTCTATGTCATGTGGTGCCATCACCGTGAGAGGCTGTCCCAAGGTGAGCTTGACAAAGTCTTTGATTAGAGTCGCCACCGCAGCTATCATGCTGAGGCATGGGGGCCATCCTGCTGCCACGTTGTCTAATTTTTTAGAGAAATATGCCACCAGCCTCTTCCAGGGTCCCAGCTGTTGAGTCAGGACCCCTTTGGCTACCCCTCTTTGCTCATCTACATATAAAATGAATGGCTTTTTTATATCTGGGAGGCTTAAAGCTGGGGCAGATAGTAGAGCCCTTTTTATATTATCAAAGGCTTGCTATTGCCGCTCACCCCAGACAAAGGGGGAGCCAGTTTTTGTGAGGGGGTATAGTGGGGCCGCCATCTCAGAAAATCCCGGTATCTAGAGGTGGCAGAATCCTGTGCTCCCAAGGAATTTTCTCAGCTTCTTTGCACTGGTGGGTGGGGGTATAAGAGCCATGGCTCATTTGCGCCCCTCAGTTAGCCATCTCTGACCCCCTCTCAGAAGATATCTTAAATAAGTCACTTCTCGCTGGCAAATTTAGGCTTTCTTGGTTGAGGCTCGATATCCCAGTTCCCCCAGTCTTTTTTAATAGGGCCCCTGTACCTTGGAGACATTCCTGTTCATCTCAACTGCCAGTAGTATGTCGTTCACATACTGGAGAAGAGTCAGGTCTGGGTGGCTAACTCGAAAGTCCACCAGGTCTTGATGTAAGGCCTTGTCGAACAGGGTGGGGGAATTTTTGAATCCTTGGGGTAATCTGGTCAAAGTCAGCTGCCCTGATAACCCAGATTCTGGGTCTTTCCATTCTAAGGCAAAAGGTGTTGGCTTTGAGGGCTCAGTCTTAAGCAGAAAAAGGCATCTTTTAAGTCCAGCACTGTATACCAAACACACCCAGGGGGCAGGGTGCTCAACAGGTTGTAGGGGTTAGGTATGGTAGAGTGAAAGTCCTCTGTTTTCTTGTTTACCTCTCTCAAGTCCTGAATGGGCCTATAATTATTAGTGCCAGGCTTTTTAACTGGCAGCAGTGGAGTGTTCCATGCTGACTGGCAAGGTTTCAAGATGCCTAACTTTAGTAGCCTCTGGATGTGAGGCTCTATTTCCTCTTTTGCTTCCTTGGTCATGGGATATTGGCGAATAGACACAGGGGTGGCTGTCAGTTTTAGATCTATCACCAATGATGGTTGCTGGGTGGCTAGCCCCATGCCCGCTATTTCAGCCCAGGCTTGGGGATAGATATTGAGCCATTTAGGGTCTATTTGTAGGACCTTTGAGGGGGCCTCATGTAGCCGATGTTCATCTTCTAGACTTAGGGCCAACACTTGGAAAGGCTGACCCTTAAGGTCTGCTGCTGAAGCCCCTTTTTCATGGAAATGGATCTGGGCCCCTACTTTGGAGAGGAGGTCCCTTCCCAGCAATGAATAGGGGCAGTCTGGTACTAGCAGGAAAGAGTGGGTGACTCTTCCAGTAGATAGATGGACCTCCCTTTCTGATGTTTATTTGTATAATTTTTTTCTAGTGGCACCCTGGACCCAAGCTCAGCGGTCCTCGGGCCTAGGTGAGGACTGAATGTTGTGCTCCGGTGTCCACCAGGAAAGTCACTGGTTGGCCCCCCACTTTTAGGGTTACCCAGGACTCGGGTGGGGGTCCTGGCCCTGACTCACCTAGTCTTCTTCCAAGGACAGCACCAGGACGGGCTTGCGTGTCTTTCCCTTTTGAGCGTGAACCGGACAGTCTTTGACCCAATGTCCTTTCTCTTTGCAGTAGGCACATTGGTCACGTTTCACCAATGGCCTCTGTTTGTCTCCCAGGTGTTTGTTCTGCCTAGGCCTGTTCTGTTCTGACCCTGCAACTATGGTGGCCAGGATCTTAGTCAACTCTCTATTTCGCTTTTTATCTCTCAAGTTTTCCCTTTGTTCTTGCTCTCTGAGCAATCTTTTTTTTTTTTTTCTTTTGGTGTCTCTCTTTTGTTAAAAGTCTTTTCAGCTTCTCTCACTAGATCTTGCAGAGTGTATCCCTGCAGCTCCTCTAGATGCTGTAGCTTAGAGTGGATATCAGGCGCAGACTGTCTTATGAAGGACACAATGACCTCAGCCTGTCTATCCTGTGCCTGGGGATCAAAGGGAGTATACATATGATATCCCTCTATCAGCCTCTCTAAAAACCCCGCCTGGGTTTCTTCTGACCCTTGGACTATAGCACGTACCTTGGCCAAATTGGTGGAGTGCATGCCTGCCCCCTTGAGACCCGCCAGGAGAATCTGGTGATACAGACGAAGTTGATCCCTACCGGCCCTGGTGTTGAAGTCCCAGTTAGGGTGAGTCAAGGGAAAAGCTTCATCAATCTTGTTTGGCAGCTGGGTGGGTCTACCATCATCCCCTGGCACATTTTTGCGAGCCTCTAGGAAGACGCGCTGCCTCTTCTCTGTCGTGAGGAGGGTCTGCAAAAGCTGCTGGCAATCTTCCCACGTGGGCTGATGAGTCAACAGGATTGACTCTATGGGCTGATGAGTCAACAGGATTGACTCTATCAGCCCGGCTAATGCTTGGGGGTCCTGAGAGAAAGATGAGTTATGAGTTTTTCAATTATAGAGATCAGAAGCAGAGAATGGCCAATACTGGGTTTGGCCAGCTGTGCCGCACCAAACCCCGACCAGCAGGAAAAGACATGACACCAGGATCCTTCCGTGGCAATTGATAAGGTCCTTTATTGAAAACAGCGTCTTTTTGCAGCAGCATCAGCTCCCAGCCCATGCAGCCAGCTTTAAACTCCAGGTTCACCACTCAGCTACTGCCACGTGGGCCTCTACCATAGGGCCATGCATACGGAAGCAAGCGAGTCAGCTCCGCACAAACCATATTTGGAGTTGTTTGTCGGAAGGAGCGCTCGCCGTCGGGGTGGTGGAAGGCGGAAGCCAGCACCATCTTTAAGGCGCGGCACTCACGCAGCTCCCAACAGCCAGCCACTAAGCAAATAGGATAAGCTTGTGACATTCTCCCTCCCTCATCCGATCTCAACGGAGGCGTAGGTGGCTGCTAGGGGAGAGAAGGATCCCGGTGTGGAGATGTGTCCCAGCGGGAGGAGTCTGCATCATATGTGACCTCCGCCGGGGGCCCCTCCTGTCTCGGTAGAGGGTCTGCATAAGGAGGGAGTTGGTCTATTAGCAACAGATCCCCCTGGCTCTTGTGAAGAACCAAGGGCCTCTTCCTGTGTTCCCGATCTTCCTGTTGAATTTCCTTGAGAGGGTAAAAGGAGGAGGAGGAGTGTTGAGTAGCAGCAGGGGCAGATGGGGAGTACATGATGGGACAGCGGGACTCTGGGGCCCAAGAATAGAGGAGATGGAGAGGAATAGTTTCACCCAGGAAAGGGGATCTCTGGCTAAGTCTTCTCAGACCGAGATGTAAGGCACTTGGTCTGGATGCCCATTTGGTCCTTGGTCATAAACAGGAGCCTTCACCTGAAAAATAACATTGACATTAAAGTTTCTGTCCCTAGGCCAGCCAACCTCAAAGGTTGGCCATTCTGAGGAACAGAGAGTGATCTATTTTTTTTTTTGACTTCTAAGGAGGCATTGTGTGCCTGATCAAGGACATCTTTCCAATGGTCTAGGGTTAAACTCAAAGGGGTGGTTACTTGTTGTCCCATCTTAGAGAGTTTTAGAAGGATAAAAGAAAGAGAATATTTTGGACAGACTCCAGAAAACACAGAGACAATTAACAGACACAATGCAAACACAATCCGTGCGGTGGGCAACTTGGCTACAGACTGAAAATACAGATACAGATGGCAGTAGCCAAGAACGGCTCCATTTCCTGGGAAGGGAGACACCAAATCTTTTATCTTCTTCTCAGACAACCCTAGAGGAGACCCCCAGGGAGGGGACCAGGGGGGCCCGGACTTAAGGCATCTCTGCCTGCCTCCCCCACTGGCCCAACAATATTGGTCCTGCGCAGTCACAAAATACAGATGCCAAATTGCCCAGACAAAAGACAAAGATACAACAACACAGAACAATCAAGCTTGTTCTTACCTCTAACTGGTCCCAGAGTGGGGTTCAGGGGCACCCCAAAATCCTAGATGAGCCCCCAAATGATAGACCCTAGACTCAGGGTACTATCCTCTTGGGAAGGGGAGCCCCAAGAACCCAGACTCCAGTCCAGTTGATGAAAATCACAAAAGGGTTTATTGAATTTCATCTGCACAGAAGGGCTATCTCTCTGTCTCGGGAGCAAGAGAGCAGCCCTGATTAACAATCTCATATTTCCTTTATAGGCTAAAGCCACAAAATCATCATAGAAACTGAGGCAATACATGATTGGTCACTTGAGGGTCATACTACAATCACAAGGTTGATTACAATAGTGTAAAATCACAAGATTGATCACACTAGTCATGGGGGTGCCCTAAGGCCAGCTGGGGGGGGTCTCTTTGTTTTACAACCAGGTGTTGGTCACCGCTGTTCTGCTTGGAACTTCTGGTATTTTAATCACAGTTTCGACCATTATGTCCTAATGGTGGTCATCTGAGTTGATTACGGCCATCTGGGCTGAGTCACCCTGTTTCCTGAAACAGACTTTTTAGACTTTGAGTTCCTTGTTCTCATGGGGGTGCTCTGCTAAATACTTGAACTGGATGCATGAGTCAGACCTTAAAACTTAGGGTCTTTCAATAGGACTCTTACTCTTCAAACACTGTGGAAGATTGGAGAATGTTGTCTATTCTCAACCAAAAGATCATGGATATTTCTCCTAAACACAAGACAGGCTAAAAAGAAGAAAGCTTAACAAAGCTATTTGGCTTAGGTTTATGTGAACCTGGAGCCCTCAGAAGTGCCTTTACAAAAATCTGGGTGATTACCAGTTGTTATACTTGAAATAGATGATGGATGAATAGCTGTATAGAAGCATAAATAGACAAAAGGGCCCAGTGAGTGATAAAGGAGACTAGGAATCCAGTCAGGACTCTCTGTTCAGATTCATCATCTGGGTAGCATTGTTACATAGAGGTATTGGGCATATTCTTCTAGAATAAAATCCTCAGTGGATAAGGCTTATGGTGAAGGGTGCACTTGGCATTCTATGCTTGGGTTCTATGCTCCAGTTCAGGAAAGAGAAAGGCTGCTTTCTGTGATTTGCCTCAGAAAGAAAGTAGGGTTGAAAGATCAAGAGGATGCTGCTTCTGAGGTGCCACACTTGAGGTGGTTTGCTTTGAGCCCCAACAGAACTACTAGACTTTTTTTACTTGGCTAATATCTAGTAGTTTGGGGTTTGGAATTTTAAAAAAGTAATACACAGGGCTGATCACATTATATTGAATAACCAGTTAGGGGTCCATCCCTGGGAGAGTAATTATCTCATTGTCATTAGATGCTGCCAGTAATTCCTTGTCTTTGGGTGGAGTCTTAAGAGACTTCCCTTTTCTATATTAGCCTATCTGCTGGTGCTCTCATCATTTAGGCCTTCTTTGGGCAGCCATATTGTTGACGTATCATGGGCATAGCTTCCCTGTCATTTCTAGGAGACACAATACTAACAACAAAGTTCCTGGTCCTCTGGCTCTTACAATTTTGTAGCCACCTGCTTTGTGATGTTTCCTCAGCCTCAGGTGTGGCAGCTAAAATATGACCAGTTGTAGTTTTTCTGTAATGGTCTATGTTTGCTGGATGGTTATCCCTGAAATCATATGCTCACAAGCAATACTAAATGTGCCCAGGAGTTTGTATATGTACACACACAAACACACACACACACAATAATTTTCAAAGAAAATGAGAACTTCAATTTGAAAGGGAGTAATGGGGAATTATAAGAGGTGTTAGAGGCAAAAAAGGGAAGTAGGAAGTAACATAAATATATTTTATTTAAAAAATTTTTTTCTTTTTTTTCTTCTTTATTTTGTATTTAACAAAAAACAGTAACATGAATTTAAAATGAGGAAAAGTTAACAATAACTATGAAGAGGATAAGTATCATAAGCATGGCTTATCAAGGGTGGTAATGCAAATAAGATTACTACACATATATTTACTTTGTGTTCAGCTTTCCCTCTGAATTTTTTTCCCCATCCCTGTATATCCTCATTATTTAAAAATTTAAAAGTTAAACAATTTAAGACTTAAGACCAGAATTAGCCCTAGTTAAATTAAAATCAGTTTACAATGGTATATGCTACAAAAGCTTGGATAAAATAAAATCTTACTGACAAAAAAATTCTTTGAAAATTCCAGCCCTATCAAGTTTCCTGTCTTCTGTAGCAAGATATAGAAGAGAAGGGTCATTAATATTAATATTTCAGGGACAATACACACACAATGAATGGAAAAATTGTTAGGAACTGGATAATTGTGGCAAATACCTCATGGTAATTTTAAAACTCTTCATCTTGTTTCTTGTTATACTTTCCATAATTTATTTTTATATTCCACAGAAAAATAGCAAGGCAGTCTCTGGGATAATTAACTGTTTAACTTGAAACTTGAAGAATTCCTAAGAGTTTAGGAAAAAAAAAATAATTGCCAGGCTTATAGTCACTCATGTTGCACACTGTAACTATAAAGAATTGTTCTCACTTAGATAATCTGTGCACAAACTCCATAGGCTTGAGGTAATTATAACTTACTCCAATCAATGAGATTTTCAAAAACTATAAGCAGATAAATTCATTATATTACTTATTGTATGGATTCTTTCACTACTTGAAAAGTAGTGGACTGTAACTTACTTCTTCCATGAAGGGCTGATGGGAAAGTGTACCTCTCATAGCTTCTAACCCAAATGCCTGGGAAGCTACATGTACCACATGTAAACCATGGTCTAGCACCATCTTGAGACTGAAGTGGGGAGATATAACTTCTGGGGGTAGTATATGAGCTACTTTTGTGTCCTGTGACAAAATTTCTAGGCTCAACCACTTAATTTATTTTGGCTCCTGGATTCTGAGGGTTCAACCCATGCTTACATGGTTCTATATACTAGGCGGAATGTCATGGTGTCAGAAGTATGTGGTGAAGGAAGGTTGGTTGCTTTGTAGCTGTTAGAAAGCAGGAGGGAAAGCAGAGACAGAAGTGACTGGAGTATTCCTAAAGACTCTCTCTGACTCTTCTGGAAACTGTCTGCTGGTCTCAACTGTCACTTGGGTTTGTGTGAAGAATGTCTCACATTCATCATGGTAGGAAGGGGCTATGAAGACATAGGGTCAAACCTCTTCTCTCCTCTATACACTCCAAACAAAGCTAGTCTCTGAAAACTCATTGACTCCAGGGAGAGTCTCACGCTAGATGTTGTAGTTTGTTGATGAGATTCTTCCTAAGTGAGTTAAAGACCTGTCTTCTGAGTGCTGGTGTTTGGAGGTTGGTGGTGCCTTTAAAGAGTGGGGTTGGAAAATGGTACTGGTCACTGTGGATGCAGCCTTAAAGAGGATGTGGGCCACAGCACCCTCCTCTTCCTCTCTGTGTGTCTGTGAATGAAGGGGTCATTTCACATCATCATGTGCTTCTCTGTGTTCTCCTACCTCACTGCAGTCTCCAAAGCAATGGGGCCAAACAACCTTAAAAACTCCAATGCTGTGAGTCAAAATATTCCTTTCCATTTATAAGTTATTTAGGCATGAAAGTGATTAGCACTGGATCATAGATGAAAAATTTTTACTTCAAGAAACCATTATTTTCTTTGACCTAGTGTGATCTGACAGGCCCTGAAATAACAAAACTGTAAATCACACTATACTGTCATTGCTTTGACACAGGAAAACAAGCACAGTCTCTGCCATCAATTGCCAGCAATTGGAAGCCATCAAGATCAAAGCTTTTCTTTCCTGATACTTAGAAGAGTCAAAGAATATCACATAGGTTTTCTTTTGGTTTCTGTCTTTTCAAGTTAACTATTTGCTGGAGCTGTTTCATCAATAAGGCATCCACTATCAGTCAGTCCTTCAGCTGAGTGCTGCTTCTCACTCTGGGTTCAGGACCCAACTTTGCTACTTTGGCCTCCTTCAGTTCTCTACTGTGAGGATGCACCATGTGACTGGCACAGTGACACTCGTGTAAAGTATGGCTCCTTAAATATGTGTACAGAAGTTGATGGACCACTGGATGAGTGATTTCAACACATGAAATCATAGAAGAATTAATCAGCACAGCTTAATGCTGTAAGCACATTCAGTCTGAATTTTCATGTACAAAACCTTCAAAAATTAAGAATTTTATGCAGTGCATGCCTAATAGGCACAATGTTATCAATTTACCAAATGTTTTTGAACATACCCCGCTAAAAAGTCAATTTCAAGGTGATTGTCTTCCAAATACCCTGTCTAGTGATTACTTTGAGGCTTTGGGAGTCAGAAAAGATTAAAACCATTCCCCTCTATCCATGACCTTATTTTTTTCTCTCTAAGGTTATAACCATCAGTAGAACTTATTATAAGAAAAATGTCTAGTTGTAGGAAATTTGGGTTCACACCTAAGTAAGAAGAACCCCAGTTCTTAGAAACTTCCTCCTATGTATGTTTATCTGGAAATGTATACTAATGGTGACTTCTAGCAGCAAGGGAGCTTGGATAATTGACTGCAACCAGGAGAACAAGTGGTTTTTAGACAGCTAAAAATCAATGCCAATATTGTTTACTATTTGTTACAGACCATAATAAGCATCAAGATGGAGTCACAGATGTGACAGACAGTGGTATTAGTGCATTAAAGGCTAGTGTCCAGACAAACACAGTGAAATAGATGAATGATACCCATCCAAACCCAATAAAGAGAATGATTTTAGATGAGGGGATGCTTATAGAACAATAGGAATTATTAAAATAGGGTCTGTGTAATGGTGGTACTGATTAGGAGTGAGGATAGCATTTTTGACAGACAAATGCCAGAAAGACTAGAGGCTAGCCAACTACTTGTGACCATAGTTGGTCAAAATGCAAAGAATAAGTGCCCATGCATAGTCCTAGTTATTACAACTACAAAACTCCCCTGTAGTTATGATTAACAGAACTTTGTGGAAATCATGTAAAACACAAAGAAATAGGATCTTGTTGCTAGTTAGAGATTTCTAGACATGACAGGAAAATTACACCTGTGAAATATCAACAATATGGTTGCCTAAATAAGACCTGCATCATGACCATACAGCTTGACATGCTGTCTCAGGGTTTCTGTTGCTTTGAAGAGACACCATAACCACAACAACTCTTATAAGAACAACATTTAATTAGGGACTGGCTTACAGCTTCAAAGATTCAGTCCATTATCATCATGGCATAACATGTTGGCATATAGGCAGACATGGTGCTAGAGAAGGATCTGAGAGTGAGAAAGAGCTACATCTTGATTGGCAGGCAATAGAAAGTGGATGGGACACTAGGTGTAAAAACCTCAAAGGCTATGTCCACAGTGACACTTCCTCCATCGAGGCCATGTACACTCCAACAAAGCAACACTTTCCAATAGTACACTGTCTATGAGATTATGGGGTCAATTACATTCAAACTACCACACATACCAATTGTGATGGGGGATTTTATAAAGTCCCACTCTTAGATGAAGACCTATAGGCATAATAATGAGAGAGGTGTTAGTATTTTGCATGTGAAAAGAACTCATCAGCATGCTGCCAAGGGAGCCATATTAGGTTTATTAAGGAGGGGAAGGGGGAAACGGAAGAGAGGAGGGAGAGAAAGCATGGGGAGCTGAGAGGAAGAGAAAAAGAGAAAGTCTTTCATGTGGTTGAAGATCTTAAAGGGTAGACATGTGCTTACATCAGAGGCTTTGGTGTGAGCCCCCCAGATAGGGGCATGGCCACAGTAACAAGAGGGAAAAGGTGGTTTTTTATTGTCTAAGTTTCTGGTACAGCCTAGCCCCGCGTTCCAGACCTACCTATAGTCTCATTACTGATTAGTCCCTCAAAATGACTCAGATGCTTATATTAATTACATGCTGTTTGGCCTATGGCTCAGTCATGTTGCTGGCCAGCTCTTGCATCTTAATTCAAGCCATTTTCATTAATCTGTCTTGCCACATGTCTCATGGATTACCTGTTTCTTTATATCTTGCTTCTTGGGTAGCTGGATCACATCTCTCTTGACTTAGTACTCCTTACCCTTTATCTATGCTCAGATTTTCTGCCTGCTTCTAAGATGCCTTTCCATAGGCCAAAATAGTCCCTTTATTAACCAATGATATTTGTAGCATACAGAAAGACATTCCACATCAGTTTTCTCCAGCAATAACACCCCCAATAAATTATCTAATTCCAATGGTGTTCTTAAATACTAAATATACTAAATAGACTCATTAGGTTCTGGCTCTCTGTCTCTCTCTCTCTCTCTGTGAGTTTATGTATATGTGTGCATTTGTGTTTGTGTATATGTGGTTCTGTGTAGAAGACATATCAGGATTTTGGAGGGAATGTGGTAGAGGGAGTTAGATAGTGAAGGAGGGGTGGAAATGATGTAAATATAGTATGTATGAAAGTCTTAAAATGTTAAAATCTTGTCCAGGGAGAGATTTGGATGAATAAAAACACTCTATTAATCTTTAGACAAAAATTGAATAATATCAGAATAACCCTATGTGATCTAGTTGCTTTTCTCTTGACACAAGCTCTAGAGTTATTTAAAAAGAGGGGATTACAATTGAGAAAATTATCTCATTAGATTGGTCTATGGGAAGGCATATGGGACATTTTGTTGATTAGTAATAGATATGGGAGGACTCAATTCCTTGTGGGTAGTAGCACCCCTGGAGAAATCGTACTGAGTTGTTTAAGAAAGTACACCATTAAACAGCACTTATCCATGATCTCTGCTTCAGTTCCTGCCTTCAGATTTCTGCCTAGAGTTTCTGCTCTAACTTCTTTCATTGATGGAAATAAATCTTTTCCTACTAAAGTTGCTTTTGGTCATGGTGTTTTAACACAGCAATAGAAAGCTAAGACACTACAAAATACAGTTAATCAATGAGCAAGTTACAAGCCTATATTTTTAAAATGAGGTTATGCTGTTAGATTGAAAATAATTGCCCCGCCTACTGGTTTAATAAAAATGCTGATTGGCCAAAAGTAAACAGGAAGTGTGGGTGGGGCTACCAGACTAAAAAAACTCTGGAAACAAGAAGAACAGAGCAGAAACGCTAGAGGAAAACCAGTAGAGAAGCCAACAGATGTGGGGGGAGGGGACTATGCTGCTTTGAGAAAAGGTGCGGAGCCACATGCTGAACAAGCTAAGAATCATGGGTTAGTTTAAGAGTAAAGAGCTAGCAAGTTATATGCCTAGGCCCTAGGCTAATCAGCATAAAATTAATATAAGACTTTTTGTGATTATTTGATACTAAGTAGCAGTGGGGCAGTGAGTAGGTCCATATCTGAGGGCTAGGCCCAGAAGTACAAGTCAGAAACTTACTACAACAGTATTCTTATAATTTCTACATGAAAACTTAAAATTGAAAGCCTTTGAAACCAAGGCTTTCATATCACATAAACTATATGTTAGCAGGCCTTCCACCATATGTCCTAACTCACATCATTGCTATTAATATCATTTTAATCACCACACAATAGTTTAAACTTTGATGATACACTAGCTTTATTTACAAAAATGACATAATAAAATATCATTTTGTACATTTTTAAATTTCAGAATAATTTTTGTAAATGGAAAAATACTTGTATTTTTTTTAAAAAAATATTTTAACTTTTCATCATTCTTTGTGGATTTCACATCATGCGTTTTGATCTCACTTTTTTTCCAGTCTCCTTACATGGGCTTCTGCCACTGTAATCCCCACCTCCACTGCCAAATAAAGCCAAATTTAAAAAAGAATAAAAACCAAACCAAACAAACTTACACAACAACAAAAAAATTATAAGAGGGAAAAGAATTTCCTTGTGTGTGGTGGAAATGCTCTCTGTATGATGTAAATAAAGGACTGTTTTGGCCTATGTAGAGCACCGTAGAAGTGGGTGGAGAATCATAGGACAGGCAGGTAGGAGAAGGGTGGAGTTAGTCAGTCTCCATCCGACCCCTGAAGGAGGAACATGTAAGAGATACAGGTGAGCCACGGGCTGAGCCACGTGCCGGGTAGATTAGTAGAAATGGGTTAATTTAAGATGAAAGAGCTAGCTAGTAATGTGCTTGAGACATGGGCCAAACAGTATAAAGTTAATATAAGCATGTGATTCATTTCTTTGGGGGACAAAAGCCGCCGCGGGCCAGGTACAAAACTCAAGGCCCAAACGAGTCCGGAAAACATTCTACAACACTTGTAGAAGCAGTGGTGTGGCTGACTTTAGTCTATTCATCTTTACTTGCAAGTGTTCATTGCCACAAGTCATTGGTTTGGCTCAAGGCCTCTAGTGTCTGTTCCACCACTGATAATGGGCTCTCACTGGGGGTCCCTTTGGATATCCTGTTGACCTGTGTCTTGGGGATCCTGCTGCTTTGGATCTAAAGGTTTGTCCATGCTCCAGCTATTCATAGATAAAGTAGATGTTGGGGTGGGCCAACACATAGCCCTGCAAGCTTGGGTAGTAGCTGGGTTGGTCAGCTTGCTAGCTTTCCCTCATCATTACTACCTGGGTGAATGCTACAGCATTGCCTTGGCTAGCTCACCCAATGCAGTAAGGAGTGGGGCCAGTTCTCCTGTTCTAAGGTCCTCAGATCCAGCTCACTCATATTCACTCCACCAGTGCCATTTCCACTGTCTTACTTAAGATAGCTACAGGCCCCCTTTCAATTACTGTAAGAGAATAGGAGGTGGTGGTGGTAGTGGTGAGCTCTTCTGTTCTCATACCTTCAGGGCCAGCTCACTTATATTCATGACAATAGGGTCAGCTCTAATATTATGAGCAGCTGAGGTACAGCTCTGAAATGAGGGGTAGGTCATCATTCTGTAGTACAGGAGCAGAGTGTCAAGAACACTTGACAGCTCTCTTCTCAGGGACAGGTCAAACTCTCCTGTTATAGTATCTAGAGAGAAGCCAGGTCAGCTATCCTAGGGTCAGTGAAGGGTGAGGCTGGCTCAGCATGTATTGGTTCCAATGATCCCTGTGCTAATATGGGCCATGGACATTATTATAGACTTCAGCTACACCAGGACCAGAAACCTCAGCAGCATCTTGAGCCCAGACATCACTATGGCTCTGGTGGTAGCACAGGCCTAGATCAAGGCCTCAGTGGCAGCATAGTCCTTGGACACCAACATGGCCCCAAGTGGTAGCCCAGACCCTGAGAATTAGCATGGCCTTTGATGGTATTAGGAACTTTGAACATCCACACATCATGGACCCAGACATGGCCATTACGGCAGCTTTGGCCCAGACAATACCATGAACTCCAGTGGCAGTGCTGGCCTCTCAGATTGTCTTGGCACCAATGGCAGCACAGCTCTTGGACACCAACATGATCACAGGTCATGGCCTAGACCCTGGGCATCCATGTGGATGTTATCATGGCCCCAGGTTAAAGTGCAGGTCACTCAGATAGGCATGGCTCTCATGGCAGTGTGACCCTTGGATAACAACATGGCCCTCAGTGATGACAGGAGCCACAAACATCAACACAGACCTTAAGCTGTTTCAGAGACATAGATCAAGACCTGACCCCTTGGCAATAATAGCACAAGCCCAGACATCACCTTGGACTTGGGAGGCTAGCAGGCCATTCACATCAGCCTGTTCCTCTCTACCCTTAACTCTTCAGATTCACCTCTTTCTCCTGTCTATAAACCATTCTCTTATTCTCTCTCTCTCTCTCTCTCTCTCTCTCTCTCTCTCTCTCTCTCTCTCTCTCTTTCCCATCTCCTACCCTGCATTTGCCCACCACTATGGTACCTGACTGCCTGGCAGGGAGCCATCTCTATCCTCTGCTGGCCCAGGCATAGAAAGTGTCTAGGAGCTCCAGTTTAATTTCCATAAAATATTCTTTTTATTAGACATTGTTTTAATTTTCATGTGTCACTGATACTTAAAAATGTAAGAGTTATACCTAACAATGGGTACCATGTAATGTTCAGTGTGTATGTCCTACATTATATTTAATTCATATTAATCATATTTATCTACTAAAATATTTGTCATTTCTCTGTATATCTTTCAAAATATTTAACTTTTTGAAACTTATAGTCAATAGTTGTTATTTGTAGAACAGTACTATATAATTGTGCCCAGAACCCACTGTTCCCTTCTAACTGTATCTTGTGCCCATTGATCAATCATCTCTTTTCCCGCTGTCTCTAGCCTCTGGTAATCACCATTCTGTTCTCGATTTTTATAACATTACTTTTTTCAGATTTTACCTATGATTGAGATTATGTAATATTTGCCCTCTATGCCCCACTTTATTTCACATAAAATAATGTTTTCCACTTCAATCCATATTGTCTCAAGTGACAAGATTGCTTTCTTATATCTGAAGGTATTATTTTCTATACATGTACCATGTTTCATTGTTTTTTATAAGTTGATGGATGTAAGCCATTTCTATATTCTGGCTATTGAAAATGGTGTTGTATGAGAGTACAAGTATCTCAGACATGCTGACTTATCCCAGCCACTGGATGGAATGTTAGGTCTCTCAGATTTCTTGTTCAAAGCTGTGTTTGTTGGTTTTCTGCCTGGGCAACCTATCCACTGTTTAAGTGGAGTACAAATATCTACAAGACTTATAAATTAGGAACTATTTTTCCATTAGATTTTATTTGAACTTGTCTTTTATATTTGAGGTTCAGATGGTACACATACATTTAGATTTGCTATTTGCTCTAAATGAATTGATTCTTTAAAAATGCTTATTCTTTTCTCATATTACACAGTTTTTTTCTCCTCCATTCCTCCTGATTCCTACCCCTACCTCCCCTCTCCCCCAGATTTACTCCTCCTCCATTTCCCTTCAGAAAAATGCAGGCCTCCTGGGATATCACCCAAACATAGCATAACAAGTTATAGTAAGACTAGTCACAAACCTCTCTTTTCATGGCTGGACGAGGCAATCCAGTAGGAGGAAAACGGTTCCAAGAGTAGGCAAAAGAGCCAGAGCCAGCCCATACTCCCACTGTTACAAATTCCCCAAGAACACCAAGATACTCAGTCATAGAACACACACACACACACACACACACACACACACACACACACACACACACACACACAGTATAAGTCAGACCCCTACAGGCTCCCTGATCTCTGCAAGCCCCATGAGTCCTGGTCAGTTGATTCTATGGAACTTGTTCTCATGGTGTTCTTGACCCCTCTGGCTTCTCCCTCCTCTCTTTCATGGGATTCCTTGAGCCCTGTTTAATGTTTAACTGTGAGTTTCTGCGTCTGCTCCCATCCTTTTATTGATACATGGTGACTATTCTTGTTACTTTTTATTTCTTGAATCTATCATGTCTTTCAGTTGACCCTAGTATAGCTACTCTGATTTCTTTTGTTTACCATTTGTATGGAATATCAAATCTCATCCCTTTATATTAACTATATGTGTCTTTAGAGATAATATGAGTTTCTTGTAAGTAGCATATCATGTGATCTATGTTACACACATGTCTTTTAGGTACATTTGATTGAGGATGTGATTCAGCTTCAACGTTTTTGTTAATATTCTATCTGCCCAAATATTTCTCTGTTGGGAATATTTTCTTTCAAAACAATGGAAATCTTATTTCACCCTTTCTTAGCTTGCGGAGTTTCTGTTGAGACATCTCTAAGGTTGCTTTCTTGTGTTTCAGTTGCATTCAGGTCTTGCTGTTTTAGGATCACTGGGTTCTGATGGTTCCATATTGCTCTTTTGGTTGCTGAACGTGTTCTCATCCATTTTTCCACTGGTGTGGCTTGTTTCTGTGCTTATGTAGCCTGCTGGAGTTGCAGGGGAGAGAGGAAGCTCAGATGCATGGCATTGGGCGGTGGAGTGGGTCCTGGAGGGACAGAGTCCAGAGGGAGGAGTGGTGGTGTGGCCTGGAGGCAGGTCACTCACCTGCTTGCTGGCTGGTGATGACTGCACCAGAGCAGTGGAGTTCCACCTGAGTTGTGGGCAGCATCCATTTGCCTTGCTGGTACTGGGATGGGCGAGGAGGGGCATGGGATGTGACCTGGGTTTCAGGGTCTGGATTTCCAGGAAGACCAGCTGGGAGGCCAATCACTCACCTGTTTTTTGGTTTTTTTTCAACTGTTGTGGTTTGCACCTGTACCTATTAGTCTGCTGGGGTTGTGCGGGAGGGCTGGCCATAAAGGGGATGTTCAGGTGCAATGGGTTGGGCAGCTGAGTGGGTCTTGGAGGGAAAGAGTCCAGTGGTAGCAAGGGTGGTGGTGCAGCCTGGAGGCAGGTTTCTCACCTGTTTGCAGGATGGTAAGTATAAGTATTCCTGGCACTCCATGTGGTTGAGCCAACATGGCTCTGGCGGGATGCACCCTGTACGGAGGCATGCCCCTGGGCATGGCTACGCAAACCGTGCATACTCCTTCTCTTAAAAAGAGACGTCCACGTTTTGGTCACTCTCTTCTTATCTCCTTCTGTCTTGCTTCTGTTTCTGTACCCGCCTGGAATTCTCTTAAATAAACCCTTGTGTGGCCTTGGTAGTGTGTATCCCTTCCCACTCACGAAATCAACAGTAAGGACTGCCAAAAATTACTCTGCCAAGATAATTAAAGCATCTCTTGGTGTAATTGATTGCTTTTCTCTTCTAATATTGAGACTTTTTTCTTTATCTTTCATCTGTGTAAACTTGATCATAAAACAATGGATTAAACTTGGTTTAATTAAATTTTACTGGTGACCTTTGGCCTTCCTGTATTTGGATATTTGTATTCATCTTTATGTTTGTGTGTGTGTGTGTATTCGTGTGTATGTGTGATTGCCAGGGTACATGTATGTTGGTCAGAAGACACTATAGGGAGTCAGTTCTCTCCTTTGACCACGTGGGTCCCAGAGATCAAACTCAGCTCATCAGCTTAGTAGCAGGCAACCTTTACTCACTGAACCATTGTGCTGCCTCCCATACCCAGCTTTTTATGTGGGTGTTGGTGTTCTCAAGTCAGGTTCTCATGATTGTACAGCCTGTTAATCGAGCCCCTCAGATATTACTTACTTGAATTTGTTTTCCACCTTAGCGTTCTCAAATCCTTTGAATTCCAATAAGTCAAATATTTGCTCCGTCAGCTCTATTTTTAAAAATTCCTATAAGATTAATCACTTTGTTTTTCTCTTATAACCATGTATTTTCAAATAGCTTGTCCTTGAGCCCACAAATTCTTTCTTCTGTTTGCTACTGATGCATTTGGTTATATTAAAAGAAAATTTCTAGGAAGCCACCCAAACACTGCCTGAGAGAGATAAACCTGGAGATGTAATGGCCATAATAGTTGAGAGAGAGGGCTGAAGTCTGCATACTATCTTTGATCACTAGGGTTAGCAGGATGGTGTACAACAGCCTGGAGCTTATACACAGACCAAATCTCTGAACCAGATGCCAGAGATGAGGAAAGGTTCACTTTTTGGATTGGGCCTCCTTGAAGGACTACTGTGGTCTGAGATACCACTGGAGGCCTTGTTGGTATTAGTGCTCCATGCTGCTGCCTTAGCCAATGATGAATCTTGAGATTCATGTGGACTTATGAAGTCTGTGCTCCTGTCCTGTGGCTTGGTGATGTTCTCAGTCTTTGCTGCCTGGGGGAGCCATGCTGATATGTAAACACATGAGACCGTGTTGGGGCTCCTGGTCCATGCAGCCACTGAGGGCCATGAGTGGGTCAGTTGTCCTGATATGGCCAAGGGCTGTGTTGATGTCTGCAGCCCATGGTACCACCTAAGCCGATGCAGATGCCCAGAGTTGACGCTGCAGCTTGATGTCTCTGGCATGGATGCAGGTGGAGAAAGATGCATCCTCCTTTGAGGGAACTGCCCACTAGGAATCTGAGCATTTTCTAGTGAATATTTGGACAACACAAAATGAACTTTGTGTGTGTGTGTTGGGAGAGGTTATGGGGAAGGAGGTCAGGACATGGAAAGACTGGGAAGTGAGTGTGATGAGGGGCATAATGTAAGATTCTCAAATAATCAATAAAAATAATTTTTAAAAAAGAAAAAAAATCGTCTTTATTTTATTGGTTAACTTGAGAATTCCTGTTTCCAAAAATTGATACCAACTCTGAATTAACTTCTTTTGTTGGAATACTGAACAGACTAAGACCCACACTTCTATGATGTTTTTATTGCTGAAGTAAACTTGTAGTCCAAGACAACTGCAGTGAGCCCCAAATAATGCCAGAGGAAGCAAAAATCTGAGAAGTCCTTTCCTTCGTGTGGTGATGTATTTTATATTTAATAAAACCAGTGTGGAAAATTAGAGAACAGATCCACCCATAATCAAACAAGGAAAGTCAGAGAGTGGTAGCTCATGCCTTTGGGAAAGACTGAGTAGTGATCTACGCGTTTAATCCAATAACTCCAGAGACAGATCTTTCTGTGTTTCTGTGAGTTCAAGGCCTAACTACCAAACAGTAGTAGCACACACCTTTAATCTTAACTCTAGAATTATGATGCAGAGTTGAACCCAGAAGTGAGACAACTGGGCAAAGAAGATATTTAAGGAAGTGTAGGCAGAGGGTGTGGTATTCTGTATAAGGAGTCAGGCTGAGGAATCTGGAAAATAGCCTTTACCCTGAGATGTTGACTGGGTGAAAATTGACTGTGGTTTGTTTCCTCTCTCTGATATTCCAGCTTTTCCCCAATATCTGGCTCTGAGTTTTCATTAAATACCAACTAGAATATGTGTTTCACCTTCATTCTGCTGGAGCTGATCCATAAACTCTGTGCATAGCCAACCTGGGGTTAAAGTCCAGTGATATTCCCAGTGTAAGATTTCATAAGCCCAGTACTAGGTTTTCTAGCAAAGACTTGTGCTAACTAATTTTAGTCTTCCATAAGAATGGGTTCACACTCTCTCATGTTGTTTGACATTAGGATAATATTGGTGAAAGCAGCTTCTGCTAATGTGGGCTGATACCTGGGTCATGTCTGTTTCTTGTAGGTCAAGAGCATAGATGATCTCAGAGGGATACTGAGGCCCATGGCACAGCCAGTGGTGATGCATTCTGAGATTCCAGTTTGTCTCCCTGACGCCAGAACAGTTCTGCAGCCCTATCTGTGAGTACTGATGTGGTGACATTTGTATACCAAAAGGCAAGAGTGGGTGCTAGAGACAGTCCATTGCCTACCAATGAGGATGCCAATCTGGATCATTCAAGTTTCACAGTCAGATACATTAAAAGTCTAAAACAGATGTGGTTAAAATTCAGGTCTATTCTGTAATATTTCCTCCTGATGCCAGAACTGGTCTAGAATCTCTGTCTGAGTTCAGTTCTGTCCTATATGTAGAACCCCAGTTTCTACCAGATGTTTGCTTTTTCCTAAGGCAGGCCTGACACTTAGTGCTGAGTGAAAGCCCCATGCTACCTAATTAGAAGGTAGAGTCTGACTCCACGCTCTGCCAGCCAAAGTTTGTGGGGACATGGTGGCAGTCTCTTTGCTACTTGGTCTAATGTAGCCCCCAGGATTCATTCCAAACATATTGTGCTGGCAATGGTGGTCATTGGTTTTGTCAAGCACTGGGTTTCATTATGGCCTATAGCCATTATTTTCAACATGGCTGTCTATCATTGACTTCTTTAGCCCTTTTGCTGGTGGTCAGTGAATAAATGATTGTTTGAGCTCCCTGTCCTAAGACTGTGGATTATGGTGTCTAGCATTCTGTCTTCCATTTTCTTCTCTTGTCCTCAGTTCCCCTCCACTGAGCTATCCTCTTTCTCTTTGGAAACTCTTTCTCACAATGTTCCCAATTGCTTTGTTCTCTGCTCTTAATCAGTTTCTGTCTGTGTGAAAAATAATGAACATTTGACAGAAAAAGGAAATCCTTCCTGTACATCTGAGAACTTTGTGTATCACCAGGTCAGATGTTACACATAAATATCTAGAAGATGCTGAATCCCTGAAAGCAATAAATTAATTTGTCGTCTTTCCTCTTTTATTCTAGTCACCCCATGAAGTAATTTGTTCTTGACCTTGTCACTCAAAAAGGAAAGAAAATACTCCTAATAGTGAAATCAACTTAGTGGCCACCTTATTGAAATATGAGTTAAAATCAAAATAACTTATTCATCGACTATTGCATATGTACATTGTTGGCATTATGAAAATACTTCTTTTTTTCCTAGCTCAAATCCAGTGCACTCCATGGATTCTGCTTATTTAAAACTTTTATAACATCCTAAAGTGATAGAATTTTGGGAACAAAAGATCACCTGGCTCCCCAGAGTATATGGGTTTTTTTTTTAACCTATTTGAATGGGTATTTATTTTCAGTCACAAGATACACCTAAAAAATGGATTTGTGTTGAACAAACCAGTGCAGTGTGTAAAGTGTGATGAATGTCCAGAGCTGCAAGGCAAGTGCCAATCCTGTATTGCAGGAGAGCTTTTTGAATCTGGTCTCTCCCTCGTTGTTGTTTCTGTGCTTTATATGAACTGAAAATTGGTCTATGTCCCAAGTACTTGACTGCTTTCTCTCTCTCTCTCTCTCTCTCTCTCTCTCTCTCTCTCTCTCTCTCTCTCTCTCTCTTTCTTCTTCTTCTTCTTCTTCTTCTTCTTCTTCTTCTTCTTCTTCTTCTTCTTCTTCTTCTTCTGTTTGATCTTCAAACAGAAGCACTGGAAGTCAAGGTAACTGGCACTACTAGGAATGAAAGACTTCTGTACACTTACCCACCTCCTTCCTTATTAGGGCTCCCATGTAAATAGTTCAGTCCAAGAAAAAATAAAACAATAACCAATGTCACACAGAGACACAGCTGCATCAGTTCTAAACACAAGGAATAATTATCGACAATTTCCCGTTAACAGTATGCTGGGGACAGGGCCAACTGCTAAGAAACTATTATTGTGAAAAGAGATTAAGTGGTATGTAATTGCATTTTTTAGGTTACACTCCGTAACATACCATTTCATGGTATCTAGATGTTTAAAGCACATGGTTACTAGCAGTTCTGGATGGCACAGTTAAAGGAGCCGTGTGTGTGTGTGTGTGTGTGTGTGTGTGTGTGTGTGTGTGTATTTATACCATATATGTATGTATTATATACTTATGTGTATGTATACATATATATAGAGAGTATATGTATGTAGGATATATATTCATGTGGAATAACATATGCAGAAAACAAAATACAAGAGCTATAGATAGACTGACAGACACATACTGGATTGTTATTAAGCTTTGCAAAAGCATTGCTTTTGAGAAATTGTTTCCAAAATAGTGATTAACATTTGCCTAGATTCTGGAAAAGAAATAAGCAATTGCATTCTACAAACTTGATGTATATTAAAGATTTTTAAAATTATGTTTCCACAAGGGATAAGGTGTATTCTACAATGATAGTAGAGTTTACATGACTATTTAGTAGATATTTAAAAGCATGTGAACATGAGAACGCACTCATGTGAAACTTTCCATTTCACGGTAAAAAACGTCGTGTCTCAGATTAACTTTCTACACACTGAAGAACAATAACTTTAACCTGTAGAAGATGGTATGGTGCTAAGAAATAGAGTTGCCATGTTGTCCAGCAATTTCACAGCAAGTGCACACAGAAGATTTGACAGCAAGGTGATATAGAAATGGTTTTGTCTTCACATTCACAGCACTGTTTGAATTTGGAAGTTACTCAAGGTTTTACCAATGGGTGATTTAGCAAGTGAAATGTGGCATATGTATACAATGAAATATTGTCCAATCTCAAAGATGTAGAAACATTGACACATGCTTGATGTGGGATGTCTTTCTATATGCTTTCTGTGTCCATTGGTTAATAAAGGAACTATTTTGTCCTATGGCAAGGCATCTTAGAAGCAGGCAGAAAATCTGAGCATAGAAAAAAGGGAAGGGGAGCGAAGTCAGAGAGAGATGTTATAAGCTGCCACCCAAGGAAGCAAGATGTAAAGGAACACAGGTAAGCTATGAGCCATGTGGTAATACACAGATTAATGAAAATGGATTGAGTTAAACTGAAAGAGCTAGCAAGTAATGAGCATGGGCCATAGGCTGAAAAGTTTATCATTAATATAAGCCACTTATAATTAATAGAAGTGGCTGTCGTACTACAGGTCTGGACCTTGGGCTAGATAGGCCAGAAACTTCTCATTACACACCCTGCAATTTAGATGAACCCAAGTGCATTAATCTATAAAAAAAATAACCCAAGTACTAACATACAAATAAATAACATACAAATAGGGTTTGGATCCCCAGCATTGCAGTGGGATTATGTTGTTACATTGTAAATAATTGTCCCGCCTTCTGGTTTAATAAAAACACTGATTGGCTGAAGGCAGACAAGAAGTGTGGGCAGAGCTACCAGACTAAAAAAAACTCTAGGAACAGGAAGAACAGAGCAGAGACACCACAGAGAAGCTAGAGAGATGCTATGGAGACACCATGATGAGACGGCAGCAGACACAGAGGAAAGAAGTTGAAATGCTGCTCTGAGAAAAGGTACCAATCCACATGGCTAAACAAGGTAAGAACTATGGGTTAGCTTAAGAGTAAAAAGTTAGCAAGTTATATGCCTGGCCCTAGGTCGATCAGCATAAAATTAATATGTCTGTGTGTTTCTGTCAAAGTGCAGGACTGCTGGTCCATGGGTTGGAGCCACAAGGCCAGGCCAGAAAGTCTGGGCCAGAAACATCATACCACCATATAGCACCCATATGAAAAAGTAAATAGGAACACTAGTGCATCTGTAATCTTGATTCTGTAGAGGAGGAGACAGGTGGTTCTATGGGGACTTGCCAGCCAGCTAGGTTCGAGGTTCAGAAAGATACCCTAGCTCTCAAATTAAGGTGGAGAGCTATCGAGACGTATAGCATTAATCTCCAGCCTTAATTTGCATGTGCACTTAATCCCTGTCACACACATATGAATATATATACATGCAGAAAATAAAATATTTTTACCAAATAAATACAACTATTAAAGCAAAATTATATAAAATTAAAGTATAAAAGAAAAATAAGTAATTCAAATATCAAGGATGACAAAGGAAAAAAGCATTGTACTGGTTAGTCTTATACCAATTTGACACAGAATTGAGTTGGAAAGAGGGAACTTCAAGTGAGTGTCCCCATCAGATTAGCCTGTGGGCAAGATGTTGGGGGCATTTTTGATTAATGACAGATACGGGAGGGCCAGGCTATTGAGGGCAGTGTTGTTCTGTGCAGTTAAAACTAGGATGTGTAAGAAAACAGTCTGAGCAAGCTAGGAAGAGCTCATTAGCAAGCAATGTCTCTCCATGGTCTCTGCTTCAGCACCTGCCCCAGGTTCCTGCCTTGATTTTCCTTTCATAATGGATGGTATCCTGCATGCTGAAACAAATCATTTCCTCCTCAAGTTGTTTTGGTTATGGCCTTTATCACAATAAGAAAAGTAACCCGGGACAGAAATTGCTACCGTGATCACATATGTGGTGTTCTGACATTCCAGACTATGCTGTTTTGATTATAGAAGGAGTTTGGAACATTGGCTTTAAAATGCCCTTGAACCCTAAAAGCTGAATGAGGTCTTCTGTGGAAGTATGGAAGATAGGAGTGCTTAGAGGAGTGCAAACCGTGCAACCCGGTTTGTGAAGTTTGAGGGGAAGTCTGAATCTCTTAAGGAGTTGGGTGGGTTGTTTATATCATGGTTGTGAACTAAAAATCTGTAGTTTTGGTTAACTCAGAATGAAGAATCGGCTGTGATCTACAAGAGGCCAATACGTGAAGTGAAAGTTAGACTTTACTGGAACAATCAATGTGATCAGCTAAGGTAAAAGAAAAGAAAACAAAATAAGCAAAAACAAAATCTGTGATTAAGAAGAGGCCATCATCACTGAGATAAAACCTGAGAACATTTCCTCAGGGTCAGCTCACAGAGGCTGAGGTGCAGAGGGCCCAAGATTACATCACATGCTAGCAGCCATGCTTGGTAAATGTGTTAAGAGTTTCCCAGATGGTAATGGTTTTGCTAACATGAAAGCTTCAGGGATGACAAGATCTCCAAGAACACATGATGCTTAGCACCATGGGGCAGATGAAGATTTCCTGGAGAGAGGTCAGGAGGCCACTTGTGATGGCGTGCTTTTAGAGACCTCAGCATTTTGGAGAGGCTGAAACTATGGGACAGCCACCAAGGGCAGAATCATCTAGCCTGAGTCTATGAGAGGAGCCATGCAAGCTGATAGTGGCAGACATGGAGCAGTAGAGCTGACCAAACCCTTTGGAGCACAGAAGACCATGAGTGAGTTATAGATATTGGGCACTGAGTTATTTAAGCTATTGGAGTTCAGTTTTGCTTTGTTTTTATTGTAACTGTACAAGATAATGTTAAACCAGAAAGAACAACAAAGAATGTTTTTTAAAGCTCAATTTCCCCCTAGTATGTTGAGAAATGGGGCATATTATTCCTATTGTAACAAGGAAAGTAAAAAAAAAAATGTAAAAATCACTTTTTCTTGAAATCACACACAAGCAAAGTGAGGTTTCATTTGAGTAGCCTACAACCAAGGAGATGGGGCATTATCCTGACAACCAGGGGCAAAGGACAGAAGAAAAATACTCCAGGGAGCAAGACAAATTAAGCTAGATATGAGTTTTGAAAAATTATTATGAAAGCAAACATGGACAATGAACAGGTAGACTCCTCAGGATCCACAGGTAAAGCAGAAGCTTAATTACCTTCCAGCTCTTCTTACACACCTAAGGCTATGCCTTATGAGACACGCTGTGTAGAAAATCAGAGAAAGCTTCTGTGGGCAGAACATTCCTGGAACACAGGCCTGCCTTTCCCTGTGGAAAGGCACAAGCTTCCCTACATCCTACATTCCTTTAGGGCAGAATTCTTAAGCCTCAGCAAAGAAAGCCAAACACTATTATCTTTGAGACACAGATGAATATTTATGGTAACTGATAACAAAACAGAGGGAAGAATCAAGAAAAAACGAACACCCTCTATCCCAAGAAAGAGTGGTGTAAAAATTTTCTAGACTAAACCATCAGAGGTATTCTTCAGTTGGAGAAGAATGACTCCTTACAAGACACCTTGTTGATTTAAATATCCGGCTGCTATGAAGGGAGTACAGACAGGATCTTTAGAAATGCTGTATCTCAACGATTTAGTCATTCACTGCCCACTTAGGTCAAGTAGGAGTGTGGAGGTTTGAATGAGATGTTTGTAAGGGTTCCTGGCATTCCCTAGCTGAGCCCCTCAGCTCAGGTGGGATGCACCTTGCACGGAGGCACGCCCCTGGGCGTGGCTATGTAAACCCTGCACCACTGAGTACAGAAGCACCTCCCTGGACCATGGCTGGACCCGGAAGCACCTGTCTGGACCCATGATGCATGCTGTAAAGCACCTCCCTGGACCCATGACGCATACCTGTGCACTGTGCTCGGCCCTTTTCTTCTCTGTCCTCTGTTGCTCCTCTGTCTCTTTACCCACCTGGGACGTTTCTCTTAAATAAACACCATGCATGGCCTTGCTAGCGTGTTCTTGCTTTTACACGCAGAACTAACAATGTTCCCCTTAGTTTTGGGCATTTTAATACTTGGTCCCCAGTGACCAGATGATGGTGCAGTTTGGAGAGGCTACTAAGGTGGCCTTGTTGGAAGAAGTATGTCCCTTGAGAGTGTAAATATTGATTCTGATTTGAGTTTGGTCTTTCTGTTTTCTCTGTTCAGCTTGAGCTGTGGTCTTCTAGCTTCTTGCTATTATGCCTGCCGCTTGCTGCCATGATTTCCTGCCTCGATTCCTTTCTTCTACCAGGTCCCTTAGAAGCTACATAATCTCTGTGGGCATCCTAAATAAAACAGAAATATCTGAAGTTGTCTACTTCAATACAGATGTCTGTAGTTCTGTGATAATTTCTTAAAATATTCAAGATTATCCAATGTCACTTTGGAAAGTAAAGCAAATCTTATGGACTTCCTTGTGATTCCAGGGTGTTTCACCTCTCCATGTTGTGATGGCCACATTTTACTTTAGATCTCAGTTCTAGCCTTCCCTGGGTGTTTCTCTAACATCCTGTCCTTGGCTATCTCTTTGCTTTTGTCTCTGCTAATATGGTCTTCTATAGACAGTTTTTTAAAATGTGTACCCTTGCCATGCTTTTAAAGGAAAATCAGCACAGAGTGGTTTTAAGGTGTGAGTGGACATTATGTCCACACTATGAGTGGACAGCCTCTTTGCTTAATATAGATATCAGATCATCTCTGTGCCTTTTCTGTGATACTCTGCAAAGTTTACTTACCTTTCTGAGAAAAAAAAAGAAATTAAAAACAGTGAATGGTAGTTATGTTTGGCAATTTTGCATTTTCTTTTATGTCCCACTTGTCATGAATTAGCTCAGTTATCCAGGAATGGCCAGCTGTCACTTACGTCCCTATGTTCAAGAATCTCTGATGCTCAGGAAGTGGAAAGACTGGTTATACATTCTCACCATTCATAAAAGAGAGTCTCCCTGAAAGCAAGAAACAACCACCTTTTACATTTTCTGATTTGGTAATACATATATAATTAAAATAGAATTACACCACTTCTGCCTTTTCTTCAACAAGCTCTTCCCATTTCCTCCACTTTCAAGTTGGTAACATTATTCTTTGATTATTATTGTTACATATGTGTATGTACCTATATGTGTACACACAAATACACACACACACACATACATACAGGGCTCACCACACTGCATTAGACAATCGATAAAGTAGCTCATCTCTGAGAGAGGTTAATTCTTCTCCTAGCAGTCTTAGTTGTCTGGAAGTTTTGTCGAGAGATAGAACTCTTCAAAAATTTTACCCCTTCACTTTAACTTTTCCATTAATATCACTGTTGTTCTGGTCTTGTTTATACAACCATTTCTAGGAAAGACTGTCTCACAGCAGACTTCCTGGTATTCTAGCTCTTACAAATTTTCTGATTCCCTCTGCTTGATGCAGCCTGAGTCATAGATGCAGGAGCTGTGATGTAGATGCATCTGTTAGATCAGTTCTCTCTGTTTGCTGTAAAGAGAGGCTTCTACAATGAGGAGTGATCACTAAACTTAATCTATCAGTGTAAGGATTAGACTTAGAATGTAGTAAAACAATATCCACTATTATCACTAGCTCCAAGAAGTTGACTATAGTACTAGACATGATTTTCCTCCTGTTGAGTGAGGCTTAAGTACAACTACATAGCTGCTGATTGTCATATGAATGCCATTCACTACACCTTATGTGTATCTTGCTGTTCTGGCTTCTAGGTGTTATAGTTGAGTATGACTGTTTTAATTATTTCCCTCCCTTAGCAGCTGACCTAGAATCTTCTGGAACTATAGAATCTAGACTGTAGGAAAAATGTCTTTAGGTTAGATTCAGCTTCAATAATCCTAGCCCTCTGTCTTAAGTGCTATTTATTATGCTCATTGTTAATAATAAAACTGATTGGCCAATAGCTTGACAGAAAAAGATTGAGCGTAAGAGCCAGATTAGAAGAATTCTGGGAAGAGGAAAGATGGAGTCAGAGAGATGCCAGCCAGACATTGGAAAAGCAAGATGAGAATGCCATATTGAGAAATAGTACCAAGCCATATGGCTAAACATAAATAAGAATTATGGGTTAATTCAAGTGGAAGTGTTAGCTAGTAACAAGACTAGGCTATCAGCTGATCATCTATAATTAATATAAACCTATGTATGGTAATTTGGGATGCAGCTGCCAGGTATCTGGAAGCAGATGCACAGGAGAGAAATGTCTGATGACCCCTAAGTATATGATGTCTTTAGCTATGTGGGTTGGCTTCAACTTCTGAGAGGCAATCAAGATTTTATCAATTATCTCCATCATTTTGAGAGCCATATGGACCATCCTGACCAACCAACAATTCATATTCATATGCATATGAACAGGGAAGTTAGAATTTTACTTACTTAACTTTTCCTTTCCAAAAAAGATGTAGTAGAAAAGACCTACTACAGTATTGCTCTGGCTTTTATAAGAACACAAACACCTGTTCTATAGGAGATCAGCCACTGGCAGAACCCAGCAGTTTGTTACCATTGTGCTTGCTAGATAGACTCTTTCTCTGTATCTTTAGGCATCTTGTTGTCCTCAGGCAAGCCATTTGTTAGTCAGTTTTTTCCATTTGCTGGTAGAACATAGTAACTGTTTCTTAAGGTTTCAAATGAAGGGTCTCCTATCATCATTGTTGTTGGTGATAGATGAATATTAAGGTCTATAGACCTCTTGATAGAAATTTTCAGGAGTGGGAAATGGGCCAGCTGGGTGTGTTATCTAGAAGTCGAAGACAGGCAAGTAATGGAAACCAAAATCCAAGATTTAAGACAAACAGATACAGATAAATCCTTCTGTACAGACAATATGCATTTATAAGCATGCTCAGGGCTAAGCAAGTGAAAAAATATTCAAGCAAACCAGTATAAAATACAAAGCTCATATAAGAAGTGAGTTTTAAAATAGTTAAAATTATGAGAAAATATTTTAAAGCAGAAATAAAATCAAAATGACAAATCATTATAAGAACCAAACTTTGGGAAAACAAATTAAGTTAAATTAAACTTAAAAATATATAAAAATAAAGACAATGAAAATAGATAACTTTTATTTTAATTCCAAAAGAAAGAAAATGCAAAACTGTTATGGGAACACATGTATAAAATAGGTAAGATGGTCATTAGAGTTATAGAAATGACTTCATATAACTTCATGATAACCAGGTTGAAGATTTCAAGCTGAGAGTTTGAAGTAAAATAATGTTATAAAATATTTAAAACACATCTAATATGAAGAAATTTTGAACAGCAGCAATGGAAAGATAAAGTGATATAGTTGTTTTTAATCTCACATAACACAAACTCCAAATATAAAAAAGCAAAGCAACAGCATTGAGATAATGAGAAAATAACATCTTAGTAGAAAGGCTGGCTATGAGTTCTCCAATAAAACACCGAAGAGCAGGCTGATGTCCCTTCAAGCCATCAATTAAAGTGATTAATTAGATCAAAATTAATTATATTAAATTAACTTCCAAGTAAAAGCATGAAGACTAACATCAGACTTCTCAGCATAATTATAGATATCTGAAGACAATGGCATGACATTTTCAAGATATAGAGCCATGAAAGTGTTCCTGTCAGATAAAATAATATTTAACAATGAACAAATGCTGAAGTTTTTCAAAACCTCAGGAAGTTTACCATTCACACATTCATTTAAGAAATGATTAGTGGAACTTGAATGGGAACTAATTATTTAAGAGTAAGATAAATAAAAATTTTTGTAGAGTCAGAAAATATAGAAAGAAAATAATAGCAAATCATGGCCAAAATAATGTAGTAGAAATAAAGATAAATGTGTGTATAATCAAATGATAATAGAGAATTAATTTTCCAATTCAAAGGAATAGTCTTAGATTTGAAGGAAAACAAAATAAATCAGCATGTAGACATTTGATGTTTATAAAGATACACTTCAATTATAATAACTTAAACAATAACATGTGCCATGTTTGGGGTGGAAATTTAAAGTTCTCTATACTTTTTAAGTTTCTTAATATTCATTTATAAAGTTTATACAATTCCATTGATAAAAATCTAATTTTTAAATTAATCTAAAATGAAAAACACTAGTTATTAACAAGACAATTCTAAAAAGGATATACTTGAACATAAAAATGCATGAATAGACTGAGTCTCAGAAACATGCTATTAAAGTAATACTGAACTCACCAGTTGCCCCAAACTACTCCTCTACCATGAAAAAAGAGACAATAGAAAATGCTTGAAAATTAAAAATGTAATTGTTATACATAAAAATAATATGACATTGACATAGTATGAAGTTTTTTTTTACCTGTCTGGCCCAAGGTCAAGACCTGCCCCAAACCCTGTTGCCTTTTAGCCCCAAATAATGACTCAGATGCTTATATTAATTACATGTTGTTGTTCAGCCTATGGCTCAGGCTTATTGCTATCTAGCTCTTACATCTTAACTCATTTCTACTAATCTTTCTGTTAATCTGTCTTGCCATGTGGTCCATGGCTTACTTGTACTCCATTACATACTACTTCCTGGGCATCTGGATTGCATCTCTATTTGACTCCACCCTCCTTCCTTTTTATCTATGCTTGGATTTCCTGCCTGCTTCTAAGCTGCTCTGCCATACGCCAAAATTACTTCATTAGCCCATGGTATTCACAACATACACAAAGACATCTCACATCAGGTTGAAAGATGAAGACTTACCCAGAAATGAAAAATAACCAGAGAAAATAAGATGTAAAAGAAAGTGTAAATGACACAGAGAGTCAAGTTTAAGAATTCATTATCCAATTATTAGAGGTCTCTAAGGAGAATTTGGAAAGTGATTACATTACAAATACAGTTGTTAAAAATCATAGAATTTTAATATTAGCACTGAAGAGAAATGTGTATCCCATGTTGTCAGAGATGGGTGGATAGAAGGACTGAAGCCTAAACATGTCATGACAAATGTTTAAGATTCATGTATAAAGAAAATCTTCTTAATTTGCTAAGATAATACACAAAGAAGTGTTAATCCAAGGGAAACTCTGGTTCCCAGGAGCCCTCAGTTTCACAAAGCTGTGGATGAAACTCCTCCAAGTATGTAAATCAACTTTCTCCTTTGTAGTCCTAGTCAAGTATGAGAACAAAACTGAGAACTCTGGCCACCCTCCTTGGAACTTTTCAAAAGGATGAACTCAGATGAAATAAGGCAACCAACAGGAACAGAACACAGATGCTCAAGGAGGGTGAGATGCAGTTCAACCCATAGCTTAGAGGACAGACCTGATTCCAGGGAAGGATGGCCTAAGGGCTGTGATGGGTGTACATGCTCCCCCAGAGAGCTTAACATAGGTGATGTAATAAAATCACAAGAGAACCAAACAAACATAAGAAAACTGTATATGAAAGAAACAAACTAAAGAAGTAGCCATCTAAACAGAGGTTACTTGGGCCATCCAGAAGAGTACAAACAGGACAATTGAGTCTGAAATCGAAGATGCTAGGAGGGTCAAGACAGCAGTCAAAGAGCCTGAGCATTTGAGATCTCTGAGACCCACATAGTAAAGCAAGAGAATCTTTATGACTGTCACACATGTGCTGCAGCATGTTCCAACTCAATATATAGACAACCATACAAATGGATAGAAAAAAATAAATCTGAGCTTGGGAACTGTTAAAAAAGCTGAAATGCTTAATCTTTGTTTTTCAACTTTTAGAATCTTCTCATTTATAGGAAAGCAACTGGGGAAATAATAACATAAAATTGTGTAAATGTTTTTTAAATGACACCATTAAAACATTGGGAGAGATGGTATCACTTGAGACTTGGAAGACAGGGGCAGATGGATAATCATGTTATTAGGTAAATAATTGTGCTATATTAGTTGAAAGTTGTGAGTTTTATTACCAGGAAAGGTGGCTAATTTAATAATATTACTACAGGTGGAAATTGAAATAATGGTACAACTATGATGAAAAATCAGAGACAGAGCAGAGGGAGGAATAAAAGCATGCTTGCTCCCTCCCTATCTGCCAACCCCGTTCCCTTCATCCAAAAGCAATGTCAATAGATGACATCTGAAATCTGAGAATCTTGTCTGATTTTTGAACAACAGTGTTACTAGAAGTATTAAAACATTGATTACAATGGCTACAAGTTAGTAGCACATCTATAATTTAGCATGGAATAAAAAGTGAAATGTTCTTGACCAGACTACACTGGAATACACAGTCTGTGGTCTAAAATTAATTCAGAAGTAAGCCATAGTGTCAGTGCTAGCCTGCTCCTCGCTGCAGTACACAAGACAGCAGCACACTAGAGCTGATCCTGTTGTCAGAAGTACAAGAAAACCAACCCTGATGACCTGAGAGCAGGAGAGCTAATCTGCCCCTGCCCCTCACAAATGCTTCCATATAGTAATCAGGAGAGAGGACCTTGTCCTCTATTGGGCAAGAGAGTGGAGCTGGCCCTGATGGTATGTGAGTGAGCCTGTCTAAGGGCCTGAAAGCAGGAGATCTGCTTGCTCGTTGTATACTCACTACAATGTCAGAATAGAGCTCAGCTGGACAAAACAGTAGAGCTCGTCCTAGTGATATGAATGTGGGTGACCTGGATCTGAGGACCTGAGAGCAACAGAACTGGCCCCACTCCTTCCAGTAGGCTATATTGGGTGAGGTAGCTGAGACAGTGCTGGAGAACTCACCTGGATGTTGGTGATGGGTGAAAGTTGGGGTACTGACCAACATAACTACCACTCAGGCTCAGAACCAGGGCTATATGAATTATCCTGTCACAACATTCACCTCATCTATAAACTGTTGGGGCATGTGAAGGGGGTGAACCTATAGATCCAAAACTGCAGTATCCCCACAACACAGGAAAACAAACAGGATATCCAAGAGGAGCCCCATTGGGATTTATTATCAATGGTGTAGCAATGGACAGAGACAATGAACTCATGAACACTGGCAAGACAAAAAGACTGAGGAGTGAACCATGTGACTCACTGGGCCACACCACAGCTTCCATGTTGAGATTTTGTTTTGTTTTGTTTTTTGGTGTTTGATTTTTTTTCTTTTAAATTTTGGTTTTTTGGGGGTAGTATGTGGGAAGTTGCAAGGGGGAGGGTGGAAGCAGTGTGAAGGAAATTGGTGGAAGGAGATTAGTGGAGGAGATTGGTGCATAATGTAAAATCTGCAAAGAATCATTAAAAGTTTAAAAAACAAACAAATAAGAACTGCCACATACAAAATAATATCTGGTGTGCAAGATAAACATAACCAAGGGACCAGATAGACAAATGGTAATAATAGAACATTGTAAAACATATAAAAATTCTAAGTAGTATTCTATGCATTTTATATATATATAGTGCATATATAACAATTTTAGTACCATTAATTTATTAGTTAATTAATTACTTTGAAGGGAAAGCAGTGCGTGCCACAGCTTGTGTGTGAAGAACAGAAGAGACAGTTCTCTCCTTTTACAGTCTGGGTCCTTGGTACTTACTCAGGTCATCAGCCTTGGAAACAAACACCTTCACCTACTGAGACATCTTTTAGGCTAAAAGCTGGTGCAGTGAGATTAGTGTTTTTTAATTCCAGTGAGAGACAGATTGGTGATTTAACATCACTGAGCAACTTGTAAATAATCGTGATCAGGTTAGAGTTCCATCTAAAGCTACAAATGAATAAATGTCAGTTGAAGTAAGTGGCCATGTTCATTTTAAAACCTTAAATACATTAAATATGAAGGTGTCTTGGTAACCTTGATATGAAGAAACACTTTTCAGAAAGCTGAAAAGTAAAAGCTTACTGATCTATGAATGTGAGTGAACATACTGACATAATCTCTAATGAACAGACAGTAAATGTGATTATTTCTGGGGTTGGAATTGGATCAAGGTGGTAATATATAGTTCCATTTAAAATTTATGTGAGTTTTAGATTGTTTTGGTATTTTTCAAAGAAAATAAAAAGAATAAAAGAAACCCAGAGTTTTCGACTAAGAAATTAGAATTTTGGGTACTGGACATAGATGAATAAAATCAAAGAAACCTGAAAATGTGACTGGAAACTAGCTAGCCAGGCAATTAGTTCCCTGGACCTGGCTATCTTCCCTGGATAAGACTTAAGGTTTGTGTGAATCTGGTATTTATTGTTTGACTTACAAAGAACAAGGACTTCCTAAATTCGTGTGCTGCATTGCAAACCACACACACAAAAACTATCTTTCTAATTAGATTTATTCATTTGAAAAATCTTCACTGTGGCAGTTTCTGGGGCTGATGGAGAATTTTCAAGGAGGCTAAAGTCTGAAAAATAATAGTAAAATAAGAAGTTCATAGTATTTACAACTTTAATATATATTGAAACCTGGCAAAGATAACAAAGAGATAAAGAGCTTGGTAAGTTTAGGGTAACAGAATGTTACAGTGGAGTAAGCGCTGGTCAAACACCCAAGACCATCAAAATTTTCTACACACAAAAAAAAAAATGGTGGGCAGTTTTAAAATTTATCTTTAGCACCATCAGAGGACTGACCCAGAGAAATATGCCATAAGCCTTGGTAAGTATCAAGAGGTATTTGATATTATCCAGTATCTATCACTTCATTGAACAATAATTTATTTAACAAACTGAGTGAACATTTCTAGGTGCTCTACTAGGCTGTCATGTAGACTAGTGGACAGTATTTCTCCAGTGCCTGACTTCAGAGAGTTTACAGTCTAGTGGGGAAAGACACCAACATAGAGTTCAAGGGCTGTGAAGAAATCTCAGATGCTAAGAGCCCGATTCCAAAGATCTTTTGTCTACCTTGTGTTTTAGGGAACGTTGTTTTCTGGAGAAATTAGCCAGAAAAGGACCTGAAGAGTTTTTGTAAAGAAAAAGAAACAGCACAGAAAATAGCTTGACTGGATGGGCTCTGCAGTTTGGCTAGAAGGCTAGCTAAAATGGCTGGTAGTTGATGATGAAGGCTTTAGAAGACTCAGCTGGAGGTGAAATCAATTTGTGTTTCAACAAATTTCTTTAAGTGACAAAGAATAAGTTGGAGGGCTCAGCACTGATAGAATTGTTATGCCCATCTCCAGGCCCCCAACAAAACCATGGAGTTGACTTCCAGGTGCAAAAACAAAGGTTTCTTTATTCAAGCCCAGGCAAAGGCTTCTTTTCTTCACTCTCCAAATCAGTGAGTAAAGGAAGAAGCCCCAAGCCCTGACTACAAAGGGCTTATATAGGAAAAAACCTCAAACAGGGAACTGTACGTCTTGGCATTCTAGGATTGGGTAAGGGGATACAAAATAAGGTAATGTTTTGAAATTATTGGTCAGGCTATAGGCATGAAATTGCTAACTGTTATATAATGCTGACAGGATTTATGGCAAGATATGGGATGTCTGTAGAGACACCTGACACTTATTAAATTTTAGTACCATGCCTTCTGTTTGATTGTGTTCTGGATGTTTGCTTTGAATTCTACTGTCACAGCACATTTTGGGGGGTTTGAGTTTCGGGGGTCACCATTTGAAAGCCTGTTCTCAGGACAGTGTTGGTTCTGCTCTTTTACTCCCTCCTCTTCTAGTAACTTAGGGACACCCAATCATGGGTGTTAGTGTCTGCCGTGGTGGGTTGGACATCCTTCCTGTGGAAACTAGCCTACTTCTATATCTTGGTTGATATTTTCATAAGGTCACAACTCTTAAATTTTTTTAACATGTTAAAGGGCATTATAGGTAGTCGTTTTGTCTCCTATGCCATAAAGTTTCTTTGTAACTCAGCATTTCAACCCAATATGGGCAGGGAACAGAGGATGACATAATCTGTAAGTGCTTCAAATTGACACTGGGGCATTGTTGTCAGGGACCAATAAAGCTGAAAGGCAGGTAAAAGGCTGGGCAATGAAGCATTTGTCAGAAGCATGTAGTTATCTGACTTGGTTGTAGAGACATAAAACAAATCACATTGGCTGGACTGGTATATATTGGCTTTCAGCAAATCCAGAGCTTGTAGTTCTTTGGAGCAGGTTGTATGTATCAGTCAAGTGGAAATCTGTTGAAACAAGTTAATACTAGGCACAGAAGTTAAAATTTATATATGTATTTGTAGCTTTTAGGTTCATAGTCTCAGCAATAAAGAAGAACAGTAGTCCCAAAACCAAGAGAGAGAAAAATACCACCCCTGGGAATAGATAGGTGTGGAAAACTTAGGCAGTACTTATCTGTAGTCCCTTTGACCTCTGTGAAGTGGATCTGAATTTTATGACTCTCTCGATTCTCTAGAGCTTATACAAGTTACAAAAGCATGTAAGAGTTTTAGATATATTAGTATTACCAATCTCTCAAGAGACCTGGTAGCTCTAGAAAAAGCAAGGATATATATATACATATGTAGGGCTTACATAGGGAAAATCATAAGCATTATATATACATATATATATATATAAAATAAGCTAGCAAGCTATTGTCTTGCAGAAGGATCTGATTGTCTGATGCTGCCAAACTGACAAAGTTATAGCTAGCCTAGCCTTCAGTACTTTCAGAAATCTAAGAAGGATAAATTATACCTGAGTGCAAACCAAGCAGCTTCTGAATCTAATAAAAATGACAGAGACCAGTTTGTACTCAGCTAGTTATACCCAGGTCTCCACATTGTTGGTGGCTGAAGTATCAGAATAATAATGTTAATCTTCAGTTGCCAAACACATGAGGTGAAAGTTTTTTTTAAGGTAGAGGAACATAGAAGAAAAGACTGACCTTACTTGGTCTAGGCAAAAGGGTACAATCCATTCTCCAATGTTCTACTGCTTGTCCACAGTCTGGGCCAGGTCCTGGCAGCAGGCTTTGCACTAGGACATCACTGTCACAATCCAGATGAAGACATTCTGGTACCTTGTGATCTCCTTTAGAGACCTTGGGTCACTGTTAGGGTCTGAGAATCTCTGATAGAACAAGCTTTTAAATAAACATTTTAAATGGTATATTCTACAGATCTTTGAAGTATGAGGGCTTCCCATATATATCTGAACAGACAAACTCTTTTTTTTTTAGTTACTTATTGTAAGCTAACCCTGAAAACATATACACAGGACGAAAGAAAGCTCATCTCTGTAATTAATTACGTCTATACTTAGCATGGCTACAATTAAATAACTTTAATTATTTAAGGAGAACTGACTACTTGTGTTTCATATCAGCCTTTAATATGTTAGCAGTTTTCATAAGACTAGGACTTTATAATTTATTTCTGTCATATTTAACCCCCCACATAATGATATTGAATTAAAACTTTTCCTAGTATCAAAATTAAAACTTTTTTTATGACTCAGTTTATCTAAATAGCTTAAACCTAACAAAGTTATCTAAGGCTCATTTCTAGTGACATACTTCAGGCATCCAAGCCCTACCTTCTTAAGTTTCCACAGACATTAAAAACACAAGCCTGTGGGGCACATGGCAGCTTCAAATCTACAACAGAAGTCTCAGTGCTCATTGGATGTGGAGTGGATTAGTGACTTGGAAAAGCCAAGAGCTCCCTTGCTCTGGTGGGAAGCTTCGCTCTAAGCATTCAATGCTGAATTGTCATTTGCTTAAAGTGATAAAAATTATTTATATGAAATTGCAAAACTTTTTATTCTTAACTGGTATATAAAGTTGTACATATTAATTAAGCAACACAAAAGCAATTTCTTTAGATTCTACATGGGTAAGTTCATGTATATTCCTTTTCTGTCACTTAGCAAATATCCAGCATTGCCACCCATGCTGCCTCACATGACAGAATTTTATTGTTTTTATGGCTAAGTAGTATTCCAACATACATATATCCCACATTTTATATGTCCATTAATTAGTTGACTAAATAGTCTATTTCCCCCCTATTGGCTGTTATAAAGAGTGCTACACAGAACCTGAATCCATGACATCTTTTCCACATACTTGATGTGAGATGTCTTTCTGTATGCTATGAATTATCATTGGATAATAAAGAAACTGTTTTGGCCTATGGCAAGGCATCTCAGAAGCAGGCTGAAAATCTGAGCATAGATAAAATGGAAGGAGGGTAAAGTCAGGGAGAAACACTGTGAACTGCTGCCAAGACAGCAAATCATATAGAAACTCAGATAAGCCTCAAGATACATGGTAAGACATAGATAAATAGAAATGGGTTAAGATATAAGAGCTAGCTAATAATAAGCCTGAATCATAAGCCAAGTAGCATGTAATTAATAAAAAACTTCGTGTGATTACTTGGGACCAAGCAGAAGGCAGTTTATTTGGGACTCCTGGTCCAGATCTAAAGGCTAGGCTGTGCCAGAAACTTCATATGACAAATAGCACCCAATGTGGAGCACACACACCTTCACAAAGCCTTAGAAAGCTTGAAAGGGGTTCTAGAATACAGAAATGGAGAGATGAACAGCTTCTAAGTTGTGTCTCTCAAGTTGGCTGTGGTATGGAGACACCCTGGCATGGCATGTGGGCTTGAGCTACAAAATGTTGGCCTTTCAGAGTGCATCTTATGCTGCAACAAGGCTGGTTCCTGAAATCTCACAGAAGACTTGATACAAGCACAAGCTGCTTATGACAGACTTAAGTTACTGCCTTTATAGGCAAAAAGGGAGCAGAGTCAAAGAAGGCTTCTTAGTAGCAGCATTTTCTGGGGAGGTCTTTGCTTGTTGACAGAAAGCAGAGGTGCTGCTCATTTAATAGATGCTTTCTTACTCAATGTTAGTGGCAAAACACTTTTGAGTCTTTTAAGAGGCCCTGATACCAAATACTTAAATGGAATTTATGAGCAGTGGGCAGCAGTGCTCTACTTGGTGGCAATGTGAACTCTAAAACTCCCCAGAGTAGTAATTGTGGCTCTTGTTAGTACCTCTGCTAAAAATCTAAACCCTCTGTGAAACTAGACTAGGAGCTGCTGGAGCCAACCAGCCACCCTAGCTAAGCCTTTAATTCTAGCCACACCTTGGTAGATTAAAGGTATGGTCAGAAAGAGAAAAGGATAAGAGATAAACACTAAAGACAGATTTAAAAACCTCTAAATGGTTTACAGTATGTTTAAAAATATGCATAGACAAAGGAGTCCTTAAAAGATAAAGTCCTTAAAAGTAAAGTAAAAAAATAGTAAACCACATAAGGATAGAAATTACAAAGTGTCTGAATACTGTATGTTATTGTCTTGTGTTTAATTTTTTTGACTGCAAAGGAAGTAGTAAGAGCTGCTAAAAAACGTTTGAATATAAATGCTGCTAGATTAATTCAACCTATATATTTTATAAATGAGTTGACTTTAAAATTGAAATCAGAAGATATGGTACTTTGGAGAAGAGGTTTTCTTTTTATTTCCACAGAAAAATGAGAAAATGTGGATTTATTTCTGGCCAAAGAAAATAAAGTTTGATCAAAGAAGACATCCTGAAAAATCTCTGATGGAAAGAGATAGCCACATCAGCTTCAAGGCTGCCAACTAAGATGATCCAGGCTCAGGATTTCTATAAGATTGCCAGTGTTCCCAATCAGCAGGAAGTAGTAATAGAAAACTACACTCAAATTTCCAAAATCTTGTATGTAAATGTCTCTTTCTAGGGAACAAAGGAGATATGATATAGAAATAATAAGAAAAAAGTTATTGAATCTACTTCCATCAAAAAAGCAATTGTAAATCTTATTTTACATTGGTATGGAGTTTGGTTTATTGATACAAACTTAAGGTTAATTTTGTTATACTGTATGTATATTTGTACTTTTAAGATATTATGTTTATGTAATTCCTTTAAAATTATAATGTATAATTAAGAAATACAAATTGATAGTTAATATTTAATCATCTATGAGAGTCAAACTTAAACTCATGTTAGTTAAGTTTTTTAGGTATACAAAGATATATTTCAATTAGAGAGATAATCTTCAAACACTTCAAAGACCCACAGAATATGGCATTTAAAATATTTTAAGAACTTAGATTTTTCTGGACAGTCAGACATGTCTACCTCTGGAAGCGTGAACCTACTTCAAGAGAATAATGGTCATCAAAGAAATTTCATATGGAATTTACTTCCTTTGTAGCATAAATTAGCTGCTGTCAAGAAAGTGTTCTTATCTCAACTGCTTGACAGTATGCTGAATAAATTGGACACACAGGACCCATAGAAAAGTGACCTTTGAAACTTGCCAAAAAATCAAAGATGATCCTTCAGGTTCCTGCGTCACAGAGACTGCCAGACATTCTTCAGGACACAGGCAGAAGCAACCGATGAACTATGCCAAAATGGATGGAATAGTTCTTCAAATTTTCTGCTTCACTGAAAGTTATACCAGAGACACTAGACCAGTAGGCTGAAGATGTATGCCCCAATGTTACAAAGGAAGTTTGGGTAGCTGTCCAGGAAGCCAGATATCACCTCTGTCATTTCTAAAATTTAGAAGTTGCATGTATTTCTTGTTTACTTGAGTAATACTTATTCATCTATGGTCTTTGATGAAGTTGAATATTAGATAGTTATAAGTATACTTTTTCTTTGTTATAATAAAAGATAAATTATATATGGAACTGTACTTAAAAGAATAAGGTAGATGATATATATTCTATAATTTTGCTAAATACAAATAGACTAGATATTGTAACTGTAATTCTTGCTTGATAATTGTTTTTGTTATATGTAATTTTGCTATGTTGAAATTGAAACCTTCATTTTTGATCAGACAGAAGAGGGAAAGTGATATGGATGTATGCTGTGAATTATCATTGGATAATAAAGAAACTGTTTTGGCCTATGGCAAGACATCTTAGAGGCAGACAGAATATCTGAGCATAGACATAGGGAAGGGGAAGGAGAGCAGAGTCAGGGAGAGACACTGTGAACTGCTGTTGAGACAGCAAGATGTAGAGGAACTCAGGTAAGCCACAAGCCATGTGGCAAGACATAGATTAATAGAAGTGGGTTAAGATATAAGAGCTAGCTAACAATAAGCCTGAGCCAGGGGCCAAAGAGTATGTAATTAATATAAGACTTTATGTGATTATTTGGGACCAAGCAGCTAAGAGCAGTTTATTTGGGACTGCTGGTCCAGATCTTGGGGCTAGGCTGAGCCAGAAACTTCTTATTACACATATTGATTTAAGTTCCTTGAATACATACCAAAGAGTGGGATTGTGATGATATGGTAATTCTATTTTTAATATTTTGAGGGACATCCATATTGTTTTCATGATGACTGTACTAACTTAATTTTCTACCAACAGTGCAGACACATTTTTTTTTTTTTTAGCAAAAACACTCCAAAGATATTCCTGTGATAATTGTCTAAGATTGCCACCATTATTTAATGCTACATTTCACTTAGTTACTGTGGAACAATCTATTTGTATACTGTAAATATTCATTGCTCTCATTGATCTAATAATGGCAAGAATAGCCAATATCTGGGCAGGTAGAGGTTAGTCCGAACTTGTGGACAAAAAAAAAAAAGAGATCTTGAGGGAGAAAGAGGGAAGAGTCACAGGGAGTCTCCATCCAGACACAGAAGAAACAGGAGATGAATGTGCCATTCTAGAAAAAGGTGCTGCTACATGGTAAAGCATAGATAAGAAATATGGGTTAATTTAAGTTGTAAGACCTAGTTAGTAACAAGTCTAAGCTATTTGCTGAGCACTTACAATTAATAATAAGTCTCTGTGTGGATATTTGGGAGCCAGCTGGTAGGACAGGGCTAGCAGGTGGAACATAGCTGACTGGACAAAAATCTCTGCCCACATGTAGTAGCAAGGCATAACATAAGTGTCATGCTTTGATTTTATAACACATAAGTGACTGAGAAAAAGTCATATCAGGAAAGATTAGTAACATACATTTTCAAGTTATGAAATGACTTTTGGGAGTATCTGAAGTATTTCATTTTTATTAGCAAAGCATGTTAGAAAGCACAAGTTCAAACTTTTTGTTTCAAATAAAATTCAAACATAAAATCCCTGTGGATAGGTTGGAGAATTAATCAGTATTGATTCAGAACGGTGTTTAATAAACAGAGACTTTTGCTGAGTGCTTGCATGCAGTGGTTTACTTTTTTAAAATGGCGTTCACATTTCAAATTGGTTAAAAACTTTAATTCAACTTAATTTTAATGTTTAACTAAGATAATATAAGAACAGCCAAGAAAAATTAGAATTTTTAAAAAGAGGAACTATGATAAAAAATTATACTGCCAAATATGAGTATATTTTAAATCCATGATAATTATAAATCTGTTATTGGAACATCACTAGGTATCATGAAATAGATTAGAAATCCTCAAAACATTGCCAATTATAGGCCAATTTTAGTATGCAATGTTATATGTGAAGAAGCAGCATTTGAAAGAGGGATGAGAAGACTAGTGTGTGATTGAGTGGATGCAATCATTTCCTCCTCTCCCTGCTAATCCTATTAGCCTGAGAAACTCTAGTAACATTAGAAAGAAATGAAAGGGATAAAACATGTAAAAATAGGTTAAAAAAGGCCAGTGCAAATGGTTGTTTTTAGAAGATGAGGAGGGATATTGGCTAGAAAAAGAAAGAAGGGAGGGAGAGAGGGAGGAAGAAAGGAAGAAAGGAAGGAAGGAATGAAGGGAGACAGAAATATATAGAGAAAGGATAGCCTAGATGACAGTGAAATAAGTTATTTCAGGGACAGTGAACATGAGGTCTTAGGGGCATCTTTGGTCCCCTCCAATATTTTTCCTGTGAATATGAACAGTCAGTGTCTACCCCAGGCTGATTGCAATAGGATTAGTTTCTTAAGGAACTGAGGAACTATACCAACACTAATCACATGTGGGCACAATACCTTTCAGCGGCTCCACACCTGGCATGGGAAGCACCAGTTATCAACTCCTTTTCCCTCACCCTTTCTCCAGAAAAGCTCCCATTAATTTTGAAACTTGTCCATGTGTGGGCACCAAAGGTAATAGCAAAATCATCCCCTTTAAATTGAGGCCCAAACAAACAGAACCCAAAGGAAATTTTCAGAAGGAATAAAGAACAAAAGTTAAAAGTCTATTAAATTACATCCTGTAGATTCAGTCTCCATCCGTCCCCGAAGAAGAGCCATGTGAGGAATCCAGGTGAGCCACAGGCTGGGGCATGTGGCAGGTAGATTACTAGAAATGGGTTGAATTAAGATGAAAGAGCTAGCTGGCAATGTGCCTGAGACATAGACCAAACAGTATAAAATTTAAAAAAAAAATACATCCTGTAATCTATAATCTAAGATGGATAAGAGACAATCACCAAAGGTAAAACATGATGCAAGACTAATTCATGAAACAACAGTCAACCAAGAAAGTTTTTAAAACTTCAAACATAAGAAATAAGAAACAACACAAACTAATAAAGGGGTTGGGTGATCTGTTAGGAAGTATTGCAAAGGGCAAGTAACAAAAGGCCGAGAAATGAATTTTCAGGCATCAATGTGAGAAAGATAATTGAATCCATGTGAAAGGCAATTCTCAAAATCAGAAGATTTGTGCTTCTTCTAGACGGAAGGGCTTATTGATTGTCTATGGTAATTTCAAGCTCTACTGGTCATTAGCAATGATAGGAACTCCAGCCTTTAGTGGCTTCCTGGCATTTATTACTTTGGGATGTTAATTCTACTTGTTTCAGGAGGTTTAGAAAGTGTGGCCTTCCAGGACCGGTGCTCTCTGTGGCATCCCAGCACACTCTGGAGCAGGGCACAGCTGAACTCTGCACCTGGCCATACCCACAGCTCCTGCTGCTGCTGAGGGTATCTGCAAGGATCCCTACTGCGACCCCGAACTGAGTGAACTGAGCAAACCAACTGCAGGGGTCTCTGAAAGACAGAATCAAACCCTGACCAGAGAGGTGACAGGAGACACACAAACCAAAGTGCCACAACTGACAAGGACCCATCTAATCGTGAACCACTGAAGCCATGGG
>PVIH01013135.1:0-41441 GCA_004025045.1 Sigmodon hispidus
AGTTACCATGAGATCAGTGAGATCGGACTGCAGGGCGGCCAGGACCGGGGGTAAGGCACGGGGTCCTCCTGAGTTACCATGAGATCAGTGAGATCGGACTGCAGGGCGGCCAGGACCGGGGGTAAGGCACGGGGTCCTCCTGAGTTACCATGAGATCAGTGAGATCGGACTACAGGGCGGCCAGGACCGGGGGTAAGGCACGGGGTCCTCCTGAGTTACCATGCACTATTGCCTACACATCAGTCCACACGCCCCATCTGATACCCTGAAACTCTTCCCTGGGTGTCTCCCGAGCCTCCAGAAGGCCCCCCCCCCCGTTTTCTGCGGCTTCTTTGTCTTTACATCCTCTCACAGGATCTGCTCTCCTCATGCCCCCGGAGCTTTCTCTGGACCAGAACTATTATCGTCTTAGATATTTCCCTTCTTCATCCCTATGCTAGCGCTAGAAAGCAGCTCTAAGGCCCATCGTATCCGCATCAGTTTTGTTTATTTTTATCTTGGGGGATTATTTTCTCCTTTTCCTATCAGACCTCCACACTCTTCCACATAGCCCTCCTTGCTCTCTTTCAAATTTATGACCTCTTTTTTCATTATTTGTTGTTACGTACATAGATGTAGACACACACACTATATATATATAATATAATATGTAAGGGTTAGGGTTATATTATATATATTCTTTTGGTTTTTCAAGGTGGTTCTCTGTATAACAGTTCTGGCTGTTCTAGGGATATTCTTTTATATCCCTAGAGTATGCATATTCTTAAATACATAAATGCACCCTGCTCAGCCCGTGTAATGTTACTTACATCTATGTTTTAGTATTGGATCACTGCTTGGTGTGCTTTTCCCTGTGGAAGATTATTGTTCCAGCTCAGCACTCCTTATTGGTCTTTGTGTAGACTTGAGCCCCGCCCCCATGTTAGTGTATCTATTGTCCTTGTTCCATTCACGGCTTGGCTGTCATGTTGGTGAGACTTTATGGGTGTAGCTTCTAACATTCTGCCCCCTCTACAGAAAGAACCCTGAGCCTTAAGGCTTGGAAGCTGTTTTATAGATGTATCCATCGGGGCTGGGCTCCACACTCTGCATTTTGATTGGCTGTGGTTTTCTGTACTAAGTTTCCATTACACATCAGTTTTTTTTTTTAAACTTTTTATTTATTTATTTATTTGCCTTGGTGTTTGCCTGGAACTGGAACTACAGACAGTTGTTAGCTGCCATGTGGGTGCTGGGAATTGAACCCCTGTCCTCTGGAAGAGCAGACGGTGCTCTTAACCGCTGAGCCATCTCTCCAGCCCCCCACATCAGTTTTTGAATCCACACTATTTGTGAAACATAGGCTACAGAGGCTGTGATCAGAACAAGGCCTTTAGATATCTCTAGACAATTTGCCTGCCTGAGATCTACCTCATATGCTGGTCTCAAATCTAGTTCTCTTTATTTTACCCAGGTTCCCCCTGTCCTTAGAGTCCCGGGCTCAGCTGTGCCGTTTTGTTACCATGTGCATTTTCACGTGCACTGGTCAGCATGCTTCTACCCACCTGGGTCAGGTAATCCACGTGATCATTTCCCCATGGGCTTCTGGGATGTAGGAGACTGGGAGAAACAGCAAATGTCTGGGCAGTCAGCCTGAATTTCTGAGTGTTTTTTCCTATCTGCAGCTAGACTGGTATGCCTGGATCCCAAATGGCCCATGCACCATGCGGGAGCCCCCACCGACCTCCAAGGATGTGACAGAGAAGGACATTATTGATGCACTGCCTACTCTCCAGCAGGCACGGATGCAGATGACATTCACCAAGTTCCTTGGCAGACGCCAGCCTGCCATGGTTAGACACAGATGTCTGGGCCCTGACCTGGGGATGGGGAAGGCAGCTTGACCAAGGGGCCCTGCCTGAGAGAGGCCCAGGGGCCTCAGCAATTTTGTTTTCTTCTTCTCAGGTGGCCCTGGGGCAGCATAAAGAGGAATATTTCTCAGGCCCTGAGCCTCGGGCTGTGCTGAAGCAATTCCAGGAGGAGCTGGCTATCATGGACAAGGAGATTGAGGTCCGGAATGCAGGTTTGGACCTGCCCTATGAATACCTCCGGCCCAGCATGGTGGAAAACAGTGTGACTATCTGAGAGGCCCCGCCCATCTCAGCCCCAGAGGCCACTGTCTCTCTGTATCTTCAGTCTTGTCCTCTTGGCCACATTCTACAGTGAATAGACAAACTGCCCATCACACACTCCTGGGCAATACACAGAGATCATTTCTATTGTATCTGAGAATCTCAGAATCTGAAACTTTCCACAGTTGTCGTAACTCTGTGTCAACCCAGTTGTGTGCTCACTTGCCCTCAATCCCTGCTACCCACTTCTCTTCCCCAAAGAATCTGGTTTATACATTAAGTCTGATTAAATAATAAAATTTGGTCATATAAAGTGAGCAAAAGTGAGAGGAAAAGTCCTTGTTTTGTTTCTTGCCTTCTTATTCAGATAAAAGGAACAACAACCAAAAGATGTCTTCCTACAAACATTTTTTTTTCCCTCAAGGGTTTCCTTAAACAACTGTAAACTAATGACATTGGTCATGGTTGACTGGGCTCTAGGGGGCTGAGAATCGTGACTTAACAATGTGTTTTAACTTTAGGCTTCTCTGAATCCTCAACTAACACATTCCTCTGACCGTCTATTGCACAGATCCTGCTTGGTATAATAAAAACCCAGAGTCAGATATTGGGGAAAAGCTGAAGAAAGATGAGAGAGACAGGAAACAAGCCCTAGTCACTGCTTACCTCATCAACACTTCTGGCTTGTCTCCACAAATTCTCAGAGTCATGTCTCTGAGTACTCAGTCCCCCCAAAAGAGGGCTTCAGACAGAGGGCTGAACTCTGCCTCCTCTTGCTGCACCTTTCTTCAGACAGAGGGCTGAACTCTGCCTCCTCTTGCTGCACCTTTCTTTCTCTGCCCAGCTGTCTCACTTCCCACTTCAACTTTCCTAGTGTTGGGATTAAAAGTGTGTGTTTCCCAAGTACTGCGAGCATAAGCATGGGATCCCAAGTACCGGGATAAAAGGCATATGCTACCACTACCTGACCTCTATGGCTAACTCTGTGGGTGGCTCTGTTCTCTGATTTTCAGGCAAACTTTATTAGATATACAATGTATCCCCACAATCTCCCACACTGAAGTCAACTGGACACTTTCCAGTTTGTATCAAGCTACCAGGACCTCTTACCAGGCTGCATCACATTCTCCTTCTCAGTCCTTTCTTAAGACCCGTGATAAAGCCCTCTCTTCATTTCTACCTTTCCAACACTAATCATCCAGTCTGAGTCCCTGCACTGAAGAAAGACAGATGAACAAGCACTTCCCAGCATGAGGAGAGGGAAGAGCAAAGGCACCCATATAGGAAAAAAAGATGTCAAACTTGTCTCTGTTAGTGGGTAAAATGAGCCTATGTAGGAAACACTCAATAGCTTTACCAAAAATAACCTTTTAGAATTAATAAATAAACATAGCCAGGTTGCAGCATACAAGAACCAGTAGCACCTGAATATCAATAGTCAATTATCTGAAAATAAAGCAATCAAAGTAATCTCATTTCCAAAACTAATTCCTAGAAATATACTTCACCAAAGAAGTGAAATATCTGTACAATTAAAAGCATATGACTCTGAGGGATGTTGAAGAGGGAATGACAAAATGGGAAGATGGCCCATATTCATGGATTGGGAAGATCAGTATCATTAAAACATCCATGCTACAAAGAGCATGTATTCAAAGCAGTCAACGTGTCAATGGGATTATTCCCAGAATTAGAAAAACAATCCTAGAATCTGTATAGCACCTCAAAAAACAAAATAAAACTAAGAAACCCAACCCTGAATAACCAAAATAAACTACAGTTAAAGAAAGCAGAACTGTGGCATGACTTCAAAGTATACTATGAATCTATAGTAGTCAAAACAGCATGGTGCTGACATAAAAACAGGCATTTAGACCAGCAGGATAGAATACATATGAACCCATCCATAGATGACTGCTTTTTGACAAATGTGCCATAACCATGGCATTAGGAAGAGGACATCTCTAATAAATGAACCTTGGAAAATGAGATATCTACATGCAGAACTCTCCAATCAGCTAGAAAGAGCAACTCAAGATAGATTAAAGTTATAAATTAAACTATGAATTACTAGAATAAAACATAAAGGAAGTGCTTCAAGTTCTGTTCCTTTGGAGAACCCTGACTAATACAGCCCAAGGCTTGGCTGCTTCCTAGATGCTTTCCAGAGGCGGCACCCACCGTTTCTTACCACTGCTTCTTCACAAATGTCTGTATTTCTTCTTCCTTGTCTGTCTGTCCTCTCCTACCTACTCTATATTTCTATTGCTTCTTTTCTATCTCTTCTATGCATATTCCCAATGCCCAACCCCCCATCTTCATTCCTCTTCTCACCACCTACTAACATTTATGTTTTGTTTTATTTTTTGTATTATCAGCTCAACCCACTGAATTTAAAGAAACTCTTTGTGCAGGTTGAAGCCTCATGAACTTCCTCCGTCTGCTCTGGCACGTCTATTGCTATTGATCATGTCCAGCTCATGTTTGGCCAGTCCTTCTGTGTAGAGAGCTGCCTGCTGCTGCATCCTAAAGATGGTGCTGATTTCCAGCCTCAACACACCCCCCCCCCCCCGTGGGTGAGTGCTCTCTTTTGATAAACAACTCCTTATTTGGCTTGAGCCTGGGGTGTGGTTTGCTGTTGTGTATGTGGACCTATGAGCCGTGCCCACGTGGCTTATTGGGATTGGATGCCCTGAGAGTTTCTAGTCAGTGGGCGGGGTTTCCCGGGGAGGAGAAGGAGAAGCAGAGAGAAGAACAAAGAGATAACAATTGTAAAGGTCCCGAATAAACTGCTGAAAGAAGATCCTGGGTGTTGCGCTTTCCTTGCTGGCAAGGGTGCGCGCGACACTTCTGGTGAGACTGTATGGGTGTAGCTCCTGACATTCCTAGGAGACACAGTCTCACAGCAAACTCCCTGATCCTCTGGCTCTCGGTCTTTCAGGCCACTCTTCAGCCCTGCCCCCTGAGCCTTAGGTGTGGGAGTGTGTTGTACAGGTTTTCACTGGGACAAGGCTCCACAGCTTTGCATAGTTATGATTTTCTGTAATGGCCTCTGTCTGTTAAAAAAAAAGATTCTTTGATGAAGGGTGAGGACTACACTTACCTTTGGGCATAAGGACACCCACACACAAAGATTTACAGACAGCCAAGAAATGCTGAGGGAAGAAGAAACAGTTTTCTCTAGGGAAGAGCATTCTAGTAATTGGTCATCAAATACCAGATGGTCAGCCCTGAAAACATACATGAGAGTCACATTATATAGACTGATAGTTACATGCATATTTAGGAATATGTATGTATGTACATATATGTATATGCCTGTAATAACAATTAATAAAAAGAGAAGCCATGAAGGCGAGAGAACTCAGGAGGGGCATAAGAAAGATTCTGGAGGGAGGAAGGGAAGATAGAAACGTTGTAACTAGATTATAGTCTTAAAAAAATAAATAAAATACAAAAACCAAAAATCATGATTAGACCAAGACTATTGAAGGGTGGCTTTATTGAGTGGAATGTTGCAAGGCCAGGGAACAGCAGGAGAGAGACATCCTGCTAACTTAAAGCAAAACAAAAGGAGAATCCAGAAAGGGTGGGGCGGAGGGGTCTGCAGTCCCTCCAGGTGGCCGTCAGAGGAAGTACTTCATTCTCTGGCCTGGATGGAAACAGCTGCTGTGGTCCTCGGAGGCTGAAGGGAGAAAGTCCAGAGTGAGCTGTTCAAAGAGGACTAGAAGAGCATGCGGAGGAGGGAGTTGGTCTCAGCAGCAAACAGCTCTGGTCTTAGCTTCCTTAAAGCATGGGTGGCATGTTCAAGGCCATGTGTCTACCATAAAGGCAGCCCTGCCAGCTGCTGGAGAGTGGTTGTTTGCCTTTGTCAAGGCAGCCAGGCATAAAGAAAGAACCTGTCAGGCTGGAGAGATGGCTCAGTGGTTAAGAGCACCGGCTGCTCTTCCAGAGGACCCAGGTTCAATTCCCAGCACCCACATGGCAGCTAACAACTGTCTGTAGTTCCAGTTCCAGGCAAACACCAAGGCAAATAAATAAATAAAGTTTAAAAAAAAAAAAAAGAACCTGTCAGATGCTGCCCTTGACAGTTTTAATTGTTCAGTGAAAATAATAATGAAAGATCAATACACAATTAATAATTCTAATCACACTGAATGATGCTTAATAGAATAAAATGATGCTTTACACCAGTGTTTCTTCCTAATGCTGTGACCCTTTAATACAGTTCCTGATAATGTGGTGACCCTCAACCATAAAATTATTTTTGTTGTTACTTCATAACTGTAATTTTGTTACTGTTATTGTAATATAAATATCTGATGTGCAGACCCTCTAATATGTGGCCCTTGTGAAAGGAACATTCAAAGTCTGTAATATGAGTACCTTAAAAAAGATGCACCATAAACAGAAAGGAGGAACAAAAGCACCAGGGAGAGACTGCATAATACCTTACTGACCTTGAATTTTCTCAATGCTGATGAGAAAGGAACAATGGCTGCAGAGAGACATTGGACTATAGAAAAAAACTTAGGAGATAAACCAACCTGTCTACTTCAAGGAAGTGCTCACCACAGAATGGAAGCCAGGATATGTGTTTCGGTAGGGAAAGGGTTTTGCTTTTGTTTCCACAGGATAAGAAAAAATATGGTTGCCAACAAAATTGGTAAAGATCCAATTCAAAAAGGAGACTCCTCCTGAAGAGAAGTAATGGCTCATCCACAAATATGACTATTGAATACATGGTAAGAAAAACTCACTTAACAGGGCTGGGGAGGGTCTCATTGTTGTCTTTACAGAAGGATAAATATAACCATCTTCAAGAAATTGAAAGGATGTTGCACACCTAGATGCCTACGACGGAAAGGAGGTCAATTATGAAAGTATTACAAGCAAAGGAATATAAGGCCCATTAGTACCAATATGCAATACAGGTAAATTCTCAATTCTCACTGACTAACGTTTATATATCTTTTAAAAAATGTGGTCCTGATTTACGTTTTCCTCTGTAAAGAACAAATTCTCCTACCAGCAATCTCCAAAGCGTCCAGAAAGAAGATGGGGTTCCACCATATCAATTCTACCTGGTCTGTGATATAAAAAATAAGCAAACAAACAAAAACTGGTTTACATCACCCAATGACTGTTTTTGAAATAGAGACTATTCAGAACAGTTTCAAGATAGCTTTCTATGATTATTCATCATATCACATCTCCAACAAGAATTCCAGATGCCCTTACCCAGTACTCTGAGACCAGTTATAGATGTTTATAGTCAGTCCATTATGGCCTAACCACTTTCTTAGTTTTTACAGAGATACTGTTACTCACAAGTCAGGAGGAAGCAACCCTATGAAAAACTACACACCTCTCCCAATAAGTTTTGTCCTCTAAGGGTTATGAATAATTATCATTCTGCTAGGTTGGTTATAAGTTATATTTGGGTTCAGGGAAGAACAATAATATAGACTCAGGAATTCCTTTTAAGGAAGAGAAAGGAGAGTAGATAAGACTGATATAGGTAGAATGTTGTATCTACCTGTAAACAATTATTAGCTAAATATGAGTCATAGACAATTTGCATGATATAGATTCTTGTATATTGATACAAATGTGAAATTATTTTATGTCTGCTTGAAATAACTTGTTTATTGATACAAAATTGAATCTGTAATTGTCATATTTTGCACATGCTTCTACCTCTGTTTAAAATATTTTGAACATTAATGCATACTAAGCATATTATTGTCATTCCTGCTATGCAATTTCTATCTCTGTTTAATTATGCTAGTTATAATATACATATACATATATTCTATTTCTGTTTAAGATGTTTTATATACTTCTGTTTAGATATTTTGTATAATGATACATATTTAGGATATTGTCATTTTACACTATATATTTACCTTTGTTTAATGTTTATGTAACTGTCATACTTGAAGTCATTATTCAAAAACTGTACACCCATTTATAGATTGTCTATTTTAGGAATGTAAGCTTCAGTCTTTAGGATGATAAAAACTGCAGATCACAGTTACTTAGGTTTGCCATGCACTAGTCATGTTGTTTAGGTTTCTCAGGTATATAGTAGAATATGTCAGACAGACAGGAGTCTTCAACCACTTCATAGACCTAGAGAATATGGCATTTAATGTTTGGTTATTCAGAATTTGGCCATGAGAAACACTATAACTCCTGGCATCACTGTTCCTTTCCTGAGATGATGTTGGGCATCAAGGACACTCCACAGGAGTTTGTCTTCCTTGGCAGATAATGTCCTGATGGGCAAAGAACTGCCCTTGCCCTGACTGCTGTCAGCATGCACACTGTCCAATCCAGACATGCAGGATGAAGGATTGAGGGTGCTAACACCTACCAAGATGAAATAAGATGCTTTCTCAAAATACCCTGCTTCTGTCAGATACCCTAGGCCTGTAGGTAAAAAAGGTGGATGCTCCACCTTTGCAGACAAGCTATGGGTGACTGTCTAGGCAGCTGACTGTCTTTGTCCTCTCCTAAATCTTGGAAGCTACTCTCTTGTGTTTCCAGCTTATTCAGGGAATATATTTTCCTTCTCAGGTCTTTGATGGGGTTGAAGACTAGATAGTTAAGGTTATGATCATCTCATATCTTAGCTAAGAACACTTAGGTATTAGATTCATGTTATTCAAGATAAACAGCTTTGAAGTAATCTCTGTATATTGCCACTTACCAATGTTCTAGACATTTAAGGTATACTTTATGTTTGTTGTTTGTTAGTTGTAGTTTGACCTTGTTTATGTTATTGCCTTTCCCTTTCCAGGACATTACCTTATAATTATTTCTATTGTATATAGTCTTATACTTAGGTTTAGAACTTTTTATTTAGACAAAAAGGAGAGATATGGTGGGTTCAGGCACTTTTGAGCAAGACCTAGACATGGCTTTGAAGTTTTTAAGGGCTCCTGTAGGGGGCATGATCAGCCTCCTTTGAAGACCGGTTTTGTACACCTACCTTTCCTGTTTGTTCCTATGCTCTTGGAGGAAGGATTGCTGCTGCCTCATGGGACAGGAAGGAATTCCCCTAAGGTTCAGTCTTGTATCAGTGAGTGCTTATATAGCCCCCTAATAAATATTAATTTTTATATAATCAATTGCCAGAATAATTCATAGAAGGCAAAGGGGTCGGGACCCACACGTTGAGAACCAATCCTTTATACACTGACCTCTGCTCTGGCCCCTGAGGTCCCTCCATCTGCTTCCATACAGACCACTAGTCTATGTATCTGTTCACCCAGTGATGGATATCCACCTTGTGGATAATAAGGTTTGTTTCCACTTTGTGGCCATTGTGAATAATGCTGTATTGGACTGGGTGTTTAAATACCCCTTTGAGGTCCTATTTCAACTCATTAGAATATAAAACCAGAAATGGGATTGCTGGATCTCAATGGGAGTTCTACTTTTTTTCTAGATCTTTTGTTCTTTTATGCTAGGCTCAAGAAAATCTTGGTAATCTTGATTAGATTACTTTGAGATGACTTTCTCAATTCTTCACTTGTCTGTACCTCTGCCGAGACAGCGCTTTACAGTTGTGGTGGGGGGAGGGAGGGAACCCTGAGAGTTCTGATTCAGCTCTGCAACATGGCGGTCATCTATCCATAAAAGTGAGTCATAGAAGTGACCCAGAGTTCCAAGTCACAGGTCTATTGCTTTAGTTCATTGACTCAACTATCAAGTCTTGTTATTCCCAAGATGACCTCTTTAAACAACGGACTCTAACTCTGGGGGAGGTGAGCCCATTAGCCTGGGGTTTCCTGCAACAGGCAGTTTATGTATTTCTCTTTATGGGTGTATGGAAAACAACATAACAATCCCAAATGTCTAGAAAGAAAAAAAAAGTTAACATTAACTTATGAGCTTTTTCCAACCTTCTTATTCTTTCCAGCAGCATAATTACTGTGATTTAAAAAAAAATAAGACAAACAAAAAATTATACACATAGTTGTGGTTCTTCTTCTTAACAAAGTTTTGCTTAGAACTTAAAAAATATGAGCAAAAGTTTTAAAATAAAGAGACTTAAGGATTATTATACTTGTTTTAGTTTAGAATGCTTCATTATATATATTCTTATTGCTTTATTTTCTGGTATTAACATCTGGTTCCTCCCATTTTTGTGCTTCAATTATATTTCTTTGTCTAATTTTGAAAAAAAAATACCATCAGTTTGGATGGAAAGTGACTTCAAAACAGAGCACTCAGAAGGCAACTGATCTACACACCCCAACCCCCCCAGCCCCCAATCTCCTACCCTCCCCAACTCTGTAGCTAAAGTTTTTAATTTTCCTATAGTCTGTTTATTTACTTTTCTTTGCATGGATCATCCTTTTTAGTTGAATTCTGAGAATTCTTTGACTCCCTCTTGATACTAATGATTTTTTTAAATTTTTCCTCCTGAATGTTACTGATTTATATTTTACACATTAGTATATGTTCTGAGGTAATTTTTATACAAGGTGTGAAGCAAGTTTATACCAAAATTCTAGAAAGATGGTTCAGAAGTTAGGAGCACTGGCTGCTCTTGTAGAGAACCCGGGTTTGATTCTCAGCACCCATGAGGTGGCTCACACCCATCTGTAACCTAGCTGACTTGACACCCTCTCCTGGCCTCCACACGCACTGAATGAACATGCTGCACTGACACATAGAAGCAAAACATCCATACACATAAACTAAAACAAAACAAAATAAAAATGTTACAGCGCTATCTTTCTGAGGAGGCTGTGCTGTGCTGATCTTATTCTGGGTTCCTGATCTGTGTGTCCTTACCTCCTGAAACTTAATTCTGATTACTACAGTTATATAAGTCTCAAAAAATGAATAGACTGACCCTACCTACCCCTTTACTCTGTCAACTGCTTTAGATATTCTAATGCTGTTGCCTTTGTATAACAATTTTAGAATAGTCTTATTGATATGCACATACTTGTTGAAAATTTGAGACAAATTGGATTAGGACTGTACATCTGTTTGGGGAGGATTGAAATTCTTTTTTTTTTTTTTTTTTTTTTTTTTTTTTTTTTTTTTTTTTTTTTTTTTTTTTTTTTTTTTTTTTTTTTTTTTTTTTTTTTTTTTTTTTTTTTTTTTTTTTTTTTTTTTTTTTTTTCTTTAAACTTTATTTCTTTATTTGCCTTGGTTTTCGCCTGGAACTGGAACCACAGACAGTTGCTAGCCGCCATGTGGGTGCTGGGAATCGAACCCGGGTCCTCCGGAAGAGCAGACGGCGCTCCCAACCGCTGAGCCATCCCTCCAGCCCCAGGATTGAAATTCTGACTAGAGGTTTCCAGTCATCAGGCGTAACATACCATGTCACTTATTCACACTTGCCTTTCTTCTCCACTAGGACCATGGCACGCTTTGTTAGACCTCCTATTAAATACTCCTGTGTTAGTGTAAATGCCATCATAGTTTGGGTTTTGGCATTCCTGTGTTTATTGCAAACATGTAGGTACATAACTTGATTTTGTATGTTTACCCCATGTTTGGCAGCTTCACTGGCCACACTTACTGCTCCACAAAGTTTATCTCTGTGTGGATTCTTAGGTGTGTTCCATGCACCCATGTCATCAAGCCATCTGGGGTGTGTGTGTGTGTGTGTGTGTGTGTGTGTGTGTGTGTGTGGTGTCTGTGGGTATGACTCTCTGTGTGTGTCTGTGTTTCTGTTGTATGTGTCTCTGTGTGTATGTCTGTGTTGTTAGTATGTGTGTGTGTATATCTGTGTCTCTGTGTGTATGTGTGTCTTGTGTGTGTGTGTATGTGTGTGTGTGTATGTGTGTGTGTATGTGTATGTATGTGTGTGTATATGTGTGTGTGTATGTGTGTGTATGTGTGTGTGTGTGTGTGTGTGTGTATGTCTGCTTGGAGATTCATCTACTCTGTTTCCTTGAGCATTGCTGGTCCTCTGGTAATAGTGGTCCCCGGCAGCGCTGGGAATGTGTGTTCTCAGGTCTAGAGGTGGCAAGAGCCAAAGGGTGGTTGGACATGTGAGGCAGAGGCAGTGGGAAGTAGAGGACCAGTCTTAAGCCTCAGAGATCTTTTGTTACTAAGGTCTTACAGGTTGCCATATGTCTGCCAAAATAAAATGTCCGCCTGTTTCAGTCCAGGGAAATACATGGTGCTGGGGCCATGGTTGCATTGCCGGGTCTATGTGGGAGGGGAACCCGTGATGCTGGTGTGATGGAACACAAGATCACAGGGAGGACGGTGGGCAGAGTGTGACTTCTGACAGTGGCTCTGAGGTGCACGTGTGTCAGGGGGCAAGGTGAGTTCTCCTCTGAAGCAAAGCTGCTAGGATCCAGGTAGATCCCCTAACTCACTTTAACCCCGTGGCAACTGTTGAACTGTCCTCTGATTAATTAGTATCTCGTGTGGGGTGAGATCTGCTAGGACCCTCTTGTCCAGCCCTTCCCTACACCGTGGGCAGCTTCCTGCAGAGCCCTGGTTGCCAGTGGGGTTTGCTCTCTCCCCATGCTCCCATCTGAGGCATCAGTGTCCTGAAGAGTCCCTGTCTCTCCTCTGTTCCCATGCTGTCCCTCAGCCATGTGACTCCAAGGCATTCCTTGTTTCTTATAGAGATAGAGGCCAGCACCGAGCACTTCAACTTGACCATTTCAGAATGGAAATTTTACCTTAAAAAGGCTTTAAATGCATACTCTGAGAATTTTGAGTTTATCTGCTACTCAGGTTGCTAGTGCTTCTTGTGAGAAAGGGATCCTCAGGGCAGCGCTCTTCTGTTGGGGTTTTCAAAGTCAAATTGCAAGAGGAAAGCTGTGCACAAGCACCGCATTCATAAAGTGACCACTGAATAGTTCTGGAGCCTTCCTTCCAGACCGCTTTGTCAGGGTGTTAGTGGCAAAAGAACAAGGATGGGAAAGGGAGGGGGAGGCCAGGGGAATGCCCACGACCTTCCCTGGAGTAAGGAAGGATTGCCGGAACGTTAGCACCCCTCCCCCTTGTTCCCTTCATGGTCCAGTGCTTCCTGTCCTGTCTGCCCAGAGGGATGTCACGTAGGACGGGAATTAGAATGTACTGAATCTAGAGGTTATCTGGTGAACACTCTGGCGGCCATGTTAGATCTATCCAGTGTGGAATAAGTCATCTGAAGGAACTTCTGGCCTTTGGACATCCTGTTCTCAAACATTAGGGTGGAGTAGACGTTTAGGTAGGACATGTGGACAGCTCACTGGGTAACAATTCACATGTGAAACTCCACAGCTCTTTAAATCAAGGACATTTTGTAACCTCCCCGAGAACCCCACTCCACTAGGGTCTAAGCAGTCATTAGGATACAGGGGCAGACATCTGGGGCATATGACAAGAAAGTGGCCCTGGGGCTATGGAACAAGAGCATTCGAGTGCATGTAGTGCCTGTAAAGGCTTAGAAGAGGGTGTTGGGTACCCTGGAATTAGAGTTATAGACAGTTATGAGCCTACATGTGGGTGCTGGGACTTGAACCCAGGCCCTCTGCAAGAACAATCAGTGCTCTTAACTGCTGAGCCATCTCTCCAGCCCCATCTGCCCAGTTGCTTGGCCCTTCCACCATGCCATCCTAGACACCAGACAAGAAGCAAGGAGACTGATTACCGACCTGGTGGTTCAGCCTTGCCTTTTGTCTGTCTTTCTTCCTACCCCCATCCCTCCCTTTCAGGATGTAAATGTTTTCTCTGTATATCTTGGAAGTGACCCCCCCCTTTATATAGGGGAATCACAGCTAGGCATTGGCCTTGGGTCTCAGAAGAGACTTTAGAACAAAACTGGAACTTTTGCAACTTGAAGAACTCTTGGAGATAAACGCACTGGTCCTTATGCAATGGGAAGTGAGTATTTGGGGTAGCACAGGTGTCATGGTTAGAGGATGAAGTGCCCCCTCGACCAAGCACGGAAACTGCTCCTGGGAGTTAGGACAACTCTTAGGACATGGCCTAATGCACAGAAGTGCATCCCTGGGGTACGCTCTAGCTGTTCCTCTCTGCTTCTCACTGTTGGGGTGGGGGTGGGGGAAAAGGGGAGCAGCCTTCTAGGCTGCAATGATTTTTTCCCTCACCACGGGCACAAAGCCCCGAAGCCATCACAAACTGAAACCTCTGAACCCAAAGGTCAAAGCACCCCTTCCTCTTCTTAAGTTTATCGTCTGGGGTTGTGATAGTGATGTAAGCCCAGGTGATGGTTTTTCTCATGTAGAAACTTCTTGTGAGTAATAAAGTCTTTTCTTCTTGAAGCAGGAGATCTGGTATCAAAAGAAGGGAAGAGGAAGAAGAAGAGAAGAGCCTCTTTGAACAGTTCATTATAAACTGACTTGTTAGACTGGAAGGTGGTAAAATTCTAGATCCCTCCACTACATACCTTTTCATACTGTCTACCCACCATACTGACAAAAAAGTGATTAACTTCTTCTGTTAATATGGAAAAAGAACACTCTTTAAAAATGTTTTGTTTATTTATTTATATGTGTATCCAATTGAGTGAAGAGAAATGCAAATCATTATGTCATCAAAAAGAGGTGATAGCCAGAGGACAGAAAGAACTCCAAAAACTCACATGGAAACCAAATAATCCCAGAACTTGGGAGGCAGAGGCAGGTGGATCGCTGCAGGTTCAAGGCTAGCCTGATCTACAGAGCAAGTTCCAGGACAGTCAGGGCCAAACAGAGAAACCCTGTCTCAAAAAAAAAATCAAAATAATAATAATAGTAATAATAATAATAATAACTTAAAAAATAAAAAAACTAACCAAACAAATAAAAGTCCAACTGAAACCAGAAAACTACAAGAGAAAGTATGGGAAGAAAGTAATGGATGATGATCATTTAGGCATGGCCCCAAAAAACAGGCGAGAAAAGGGAAGAGCCAGGTCCCCTAGAAACTACAAAGATTTGGGGAGCTCGAGAAGGCAAGGCTATGCAAAAGCACACATCTGAAGAAAACTTCTGTTGCTAGGAATAGAGAAAGGAATGCCTGACTGCTCCTGTCCTTCCACAGCCCTACCCACAGGAAGTCTCTGCAAAGAGCCGATAGAAAAGAATCTAACTCATTCAAATACAACTTTTAAATAGGAACCAATGAATCATTCATATACAGAGAGCACACACTTTTATTATATATATATATATATTTTTTGGTTTTTTGAGGATTTCTCTGTGTAACCACCCTGGCTATCCTGGAATTTGCTCTGTAGACCAGGCTGGCCTCCAACCCACAGAGATTTGCCTGCCTCTGCCTCCTAAGTGCTGGGATTAAAGGCTTGTGCCACCACTGCCCGGTCAGAGAACATACTTTTAAATTTGAGACCTAGCACACGGCATTTCCACCCAAGTGGTTATCAGACATGAGAACATGGCCAAAGGTTTCTATGAGAATCAAAAAGAATACTTTAAAAAGTGAGTGCCAGACTGGAGAGATGGTCCAGTCATTAAAGGCTAGGCTCATAATCAAAACTATTAAAAAAGCAATTCCTGCTGTAAAGAACCAGAGAAAGTAAAAGGTATGATACTCAGGGAGATGACAGGGCAGCTGTAGAAATTAAAAACAGAACTGGAGGGATTGAAGAAGAATAAGATTATGAGCTGGCCCTACAGGGAAACAAAGAGTACACAGGAATATTGGATATGCAGGGTGATTCAAAGAAGAAGCAGAGGGGGCTGGAGAGATGGCTCAGAGGTTAAGAGCACTGACTGTTCTTCCCAGAGGTTCTGAGTTCAATTCCCACCATTCACATGGTGGCTCACAACCGTCTATGATGAGAACTGGTGCCCTCTTCTGTACACTGTATACATAATAAATAAATAAATATTCTTTAAAAACTCACAAAGAAGAAGCAGAGTAAAGTAAGGTGGTTAAATCAAGAGAGAAATGAAAAGAATCACAAGTATTTAATGCAGGTTAAATCCAGCCAGCGCATGCTTACCCAAAGTCTGGCTAAGGGAAACTACCAGGCTAATGAAGATACATTGTAAAGAACAATCCAAGCAAATTTCCTTTTTAAAAGACACCGAGGTCTATATTTTGAAAAAGCAAATTATCATTGTTTCTTGTGTTTTGGCTAAGATCCAGTATGAAAAGACATCATGGCCAGGAGAGAGAGACCCAACAGAATAAGTAAAGAGGTAAAAATCAGTAGTCATCACATTTAAAAGGTAAAGGGTGAACCTCTTAAGCGACTAGACAAATTGAATCACTTAAACACATCTCTGGGCCATGGCAGAATGTAACGAACACTACAAGATACTCCAGAGGGAAAAAAGGGAGGAAGCCAAGGATTTTCTATCCAGCCATGCTACCCTCCTGGAATAAGGGTCACCAACCATTTTAAACACAGAGCAAGAGAAGGAGGGCAGAGAGCTGGCTCTGTAGTTAAGAGCACTTGCTGTTGTTGTGGGAGACCCAGGTTTGGTTTCTAGTACATGTCTGGTGACTAACAAGCTATCTGTGATCCCAGTTCCAGGGAAATCTGATGCCCTCTTTGGTCTCCAAAGACACTGCATGTGCACAGTGCAAAGATGCACTTGCAATCAAAACATTCATAAACAAAGTAAAAATAAATAAATATTTTTTAAGAGGAAGAAGAACTAAACACTGTTAGTCCTGGTGCTTGGGAGGCAGAGGCAGGTGGATGTCTGTGAGTTCAAGACTATGGCCTGATCTATGTAACAAGTTCCAGGCCAGCCAGAGCTACATAGTGAGTCCCTGCTTCTAACAAACAAACAAGTAAATAAAAACAACTAAAAATACATCGTTTTAAAAGAAGAAGGAAGGATCTGAAGCAAGGATGGAGAAAACTGTAAGAGCAAGATCTTACTCAGAACCTAACACAAGGAATGTGGCTCATGAGCCCCATGTACAAAGCCGAGCCCAGCTGAACAAGCACCTGTATTCCAGCATTGTAATAAAATTTTTAAAAAGGAAAGGAACACTGTTATATTTGATATGTGTGAGGGGATGGTGTGCATTCATATCTCTCTCTTTCTCTCTCTCTTTCTCTGTGTGTGTGTGTTGGTATGTTACCTGATAGTATGGATGTGTGTACCACGTGCCTGTGGAAGCCTGAGGTTGACTTTGAGTGCCATTACTCAATTCTTTTTTACCTTATCTTTGAGACAGGATGTCCCACTGAACTGGAAGTCCATTGATTTGGCTAGGCTAGCTGGCCAGTGAACTTCAGGCCCATCTGTCTCTGCCCCACAGTGCTGGGGTTACAGATGCATAAGCCATATCTTGATTTTCATGTGAATATGGGGGATCCAAAAGCATGAGATCCTTACACTTGCCACAGGTAGCTTAGAGAGTCCAAGGGGCTGGGTGTAGACCCTGATACATTTTTCTTCAGAAGCATGATGAAAAGAATAAATGATACAGGCTGGAGAAAGGGATACGTGTTCCACTTTGTATAGTGTGCAGATTATGTAACCATTAAAACCACAGGGCACACGGAGAAAAGTTGGAAAGTTGAATAAGCCTCTGGTAGCAAAAATATGTTTAACAAGAAAAAGATACAAGTTAAGGAAGACTGGTTTTTCAAGTTGAGTGGTAGAGAAAATATGAGAAGAATATAATTTTAGTATTGCTCATATAAGGAGATGTTATGTGAGCTGATCAAGATATAACTATTACAGGTCACTATGAGGATAAAAATAGTTCTTCCTGAGTAGTATAAAACCACTCTGTAAATCAAAGCAAACAGTTGGGCATGGTGGTGCACACCTTTAGTTCTGGGGTGGCAGAGGTTGGTGAATCTCTGTGAATTAAAGGCCATCATAGTTTATATTTAGAGTTCCAAGTCAGCCAGGGATACATAGTGAGATGATGTCAAATTTAAAAAGTAAAACCAAATGCAAACAGCCCATTTGTAAAACAATTTAAATATTTTCTATATAAAGAGACACGTAGACATATGAAACAAAGACACAGGTGTAAAGAGAATCATGGCAAACAGGGGTAGATATATATGACAATAAATGTAAGTCAATTTATGTTGCCTACAGCTAGGAAATAAGTTTGTATTAGCCCTTGTGCTGTACATAAAAGACATGTTTAAAATTAATTAGGAAACTAAAAATAAGAGGGTTGATGCTCATGGGTTAGTTTGAGACATTAATACAATTCCATGTTTAGTTTTCTAAATATGGATGGTTATATATTAAAATATGCTGGACGTGGTGGTGCATACTCTGGTGGAGACCAGAGAATTGTCTGAATGAAGGAGAAAAGAACAGCATCCAGACACTGAGCCCAGAGACCCAACTCTTTGGAGTGAGGAGCAGGAAGGAACCAGTTTGGGTGAGTGACAGCATCAGTGCAGGAAGAAGCTGATGACAGAGCAGGTGACCCCTGTCTTCTAAGTGTAAATCTGTCTTATATATAATTTGAATGCATGAGAAGAAGGACTGAGGACATTCCCTTGAATTATGCATAAACTTTTACAGTTAGTGGACATTGAGCTTGTAATCATCGCCCTCCCCCATTGCAGCCAAAGAGTACTGGTGATAAACTTTTTAATGTGTATTGTTTCCAGCCACCCTCTTTATCCTCCTTGACCCGTATCCTGGGTTCTTTGACAGCGTGCCTCTAATCATGCCACTCCAGCCTGTCCTAATTTCCTCCAAGTGTTAGTTCCATAGCTGTGTTTTGCTGGATGGGAGGGTAAGCTCTCCAACACCCCAAAACGAGCTGGACCCTGGCAGAGTGGTATACATCTATGATCCCAATATTCAGGAGGTTGAAATAGGAGGGTAGTGAGTTGAGTCTTGCCTGGGCCACACAATGAAACCCTGAGGGGCTTCCTTCTGCTTCTGAGGTGGCTCTGACACTCACTCCTTCCTACTTCTGATGGGTTTTGTCCTTAATGATGTAGGCTTCAGGAGGATAACAAGTTTGTGGTGGGTTCAGTCAAGCTTGTGCCTGCCCCTCTAACACTGGCTACCTTCTAGGCAAATAGTAACAAGTGCACAGGTAATTTCCCTCTGTATGGTGGGAGGTGGTGCCTCTCCTGGGAGGCCCAAACATACACTTTCCCCATGCAACAAAGAAACAATGGCTCAGACGAGCTGCAAGCTGCGCAGGCCTAGTTAGCAACTAGAACTTAGAATTTCCAATTCTGAGTTCAGCAATTTCCCTGTGGTTTCTCATGTGTTTCTTTCTTTCTTTTTTTTTTTTTTAAATTTAGCTTTATTTTATTTATTTATTTGCCTTGGTTTGGAATACAGACAGCTATTAGCTGCCATGTGGGTGCTGGGAATCGAACCCGGGTCCTCTGGAAGAGCAGACGGTGCTCTTAACCACTGAGCCATCTCTCCAGCCCCCATGTGTTTCTTTAAACTACTTAGGTATTCAGTAGTTATTTTTGTGTCACTTACATATAATTTGTTATTCAGCATTGTCATGTTTTCTTCATCTTACTAAATTTGCTAATAAAAATTAAATTACATGGCACTGTCATTACATGATCAGGACAACACACACACACACACACACACACACACACACACACACACCATATACAAGACCCTGCTCTTTCTTCCTATTGTCCTTACAAATTCAGTTCTTCTCTCTCATTTCTTCCTCCCTTTAAAGGACCTTTTCTGAGAGCAAGGTAGTCATTTTTTAAAATAATATTTTTTAAAAAATATTAATATAATTCCTTTTACATGCCCTCCACTGTTCCCCCTCCCTCCTCTTCTCCTGCTCCTCAAAACTTTCCTCACCTCCCCCAACTCTACCCTCCATCCACTCCTTAAAGGGGGTAAGGCCTCCCCTAGGCGGTCAACACAAGCTAACATATCATCAAGCTGAGGTAGGATTTATCTTGTATCAAGGCAGAGCAAGGCATGCCACCACAGGGAGTGGGCTCCAAATAGCCAGGTCATGTAACCAGAATACTTCCTGGTCCCATGGCCAGAGGGACCATCAACAGCTTGGTTAGAGCAGCTGTCACCCTCATTCAGAGGGCTAGTGTGGACCCATTCAGGCTCTCCAGCTGTGAGTCCGGAGTCAGTGAGTTCCCATTACCTCTAGTCAGCTGTCCCTGTGGTTTTCTTCATTGTGCTCTTGACCCTCCCCCATCTGGCTCTTCTGGTCCCTCTTCCATCTCTTCAGCTGAACCCCAGGCAGTCAAGCCCTGGACTATGGATGTCTGCATCTGCTTCCACCAGTCACTGGATGCAGGTTCTATGATGACAATTAGGGTGGTCACCAATTTACTACAGGGGAAGAAGGTTAGTTCAGGTACCCTCTCCAGCATTGTCAGAAGTCTTAGCTGGGACCTCCTTGTGGGTTCCTGTGGACTTTCTTAGCTCAGGTTTCTCCCCGCCCTCTCCTCTCCCCTCTATACCCTCCTCCCAGTTTACTCAGGAGATCGGAACCATTTCCCTTTCCTGGGGCAATCATGTGTATCCCTCTTAGGGTCCTCCTTTCTACCTATCTGCTCTGGGGTTGTAGAATCTAGCCTGTTCATCCTTTGATGTGTGTTTACTATCCATTTATGAGTAAGTATATACCACGTTTGTCTTTCTGGGTCTATGTTAACTCACTCAGGGTGTTTTTTTTTTTCTTTTTTCTTTTCTTTTTTTTTTTAATTATTTATTTATTTTTATTTTATGTGAATTGGTGTTTTGCCTGCATGTTTAACTATGTAAGGGTGTCAGATCTTGGAACTACAGACAGTTGTTAGCTGCCATGTGGATGCTGGGAATCGAACTCAGGTCCTCCAGAAGAACAGGCAGTGCTCTTAACCACTGAGCCATCTCTCCAGTCCGGGTGTTTTTTTTTTTTCTAATTCTATTCATTTGCCTGCAAATTTTATTATGTCATGGTTTTTGCAATTGAGTAATACTCCATTGTGTAAATGTACATTTTTCTTTATCCATTCTTCAGCTGAAGGGCATCTAGGTTGTTACCAGGTTCTGGCTATTATGAATAAAGCTGCTATGAACATAGTTGAGCAAGTGTCCTTGTGTTGTGGATGAGCATCTTTTGGGTATATGCCCAAGAATAGTACTGCTGAGTCCTGAGGAAGACTGATTCCTAATTTTCTGAGAAACCACCATACTGATACCAGCAGTGGAGGAGAGTTGCCCTTTCTCCATATCCTCTCCAGCATAGGCTGTCATCAGTGTTTTTGATCTTAGCTATTCTGACAGGTGTAAGATGTATCTCAGTGCCATTTTGATTTGCATTTTCCTGATGGCTAATGTGGATATTTGTTAGGTATTTCATAAATCCTGGGCTATCAGAAAGACCACAGTCAAATTCTAGGCAGACAGCTCAGGAAATCCTTGAATACAAGGATAAACAGCTGAGTCAATCACACACACCTTTAATCCCAGCACAGGGAAAGCTGGGAGTGGGACCAACACCCTTAATCCCATAACTCCAGAGACAGAACTTCTTCTGTTTCTGTGAGTTTAAGGCTACAAGGCTTCAATCTTAACCTGGATGGGATAGGGTAGATAAGGGCTTATAGAAACTCAGGAAGCAGAAGCGACTGACAGAAGAGACCAGGAGTAAGGCTGAGGAGGTTTCAGGACAGCTTGGTGAGAGTTGACTGTGGTGCTTTCTCTCTCTGATATTTCAACCTTCCCCCAATATTTGGCTCAGAGTCTTCTTTTCTTACAACCCAAATTTGTGCTACTACAGGCTAAGGATGTTGAGCAATTCCTTAAATGTCTTTCAGCCATTTGAGATTCTTCTGTTGATAATTTTGTTTAGATCTGTACTACATTGTTTAATTGGGCTACTTGGGTTTGGAATATCCAATTTCTTGAGTTCTTTCTATATTTTGAAGATCAGCCCTCTGTAAAAAGTGGGGTTGGTGAAGATCTTTTCCCATTTTGTAGGCTTTCATTTTGCCTTATTAACTGTGTCCTTTGCCTTACAGAAGCTTCTCAGTTTCAGGAGGTCCCATTTATTAGTTGTTGCTCTCAGTGTCTGTGCTACTGGTGTGTAGCATGAATTCTGATTGTAATGAAAGAGAAGTTGTCGTGGATGCCTTTCTTACTTAGGCTGTGAACATGTTTTATTGCCATTGGTTAATAAAGAGGCTGTTTTGAGCTATGGCAAGACAGCTTAGAAGCAAGTGTGAAATCCAAATTCAAAAAGATGAAGAAAGGCGGAGTCAAAGAGAGGCTTCAGGCTGCTGCTCAAGGAAGCAAGATATAACGGAACACAGGTGAAGCCGTGGAGCCACATGGCAATACATAGATTGATAAAAATGGGTTGAGTTGTAAAAACTAGTTAGTAATGAGGCTGATCCTTAGACCAAACAGTTTGTAATGAATATAAACCTTTGTGTGATTATTTGGGACTAAGAAGCTGCAGGACCAAAGCGGATAAAGATTCCTCCAGACCCTGGGCCCAGACAGGTCAGAAAACTTCTGTCTACAAGAAGTCAGGGAGCCAAATACTAGAGAGAGCATTCTCCAGGGAGATGTTTCTTTGAGTGGTTGGCTGAATATTTATTGAACAAAGGGTAAATGAAATTCAATGAGAATCAGAAAATGAGAGCAATAGTTTGGGATTCTGTTGTGATAAAACATTCTGACAAAAGCAACTTGGAGAGGAGAAGGTTTGTTCCCCGTTACAGGGAAGCCAGGGCAGGGTCTTGGAGGCAGGAACTAGGGGCAGAAGCCACGGAGGGGAGCTGCTGCTTAGCTTGATTCCAGGCTCATGTTCAGTTACCTCTCCTATACAACCCAGGACCAACTGCCCAGGGGTGGCCCTCCCACAGTGGGCGGGGCCTCCCACATCAATCATTAATCAAGGAAACCTCCCATAGCATGCCTACAGGTCAATCTGAGGGAGGGACTTTCTCAACTGAGATTCCACTTCCCAGATGATCCAGTGTGTAACAAGCTAATTAAAAAAATAATAATAATAAAAAAGTTATCAGCCCAACAATCATGTTTTATATAAGAATTATTTTACAAGCAAATTCACTTATTGCAGACTTGAGGTTATATCTCAGTATAGCATATGAAAGGCCAGGTTTGACCAGGGGCTGGGGTTTGACCTCCAGCACCTGGAAAGAAAATAAAGACCCAGCCAAAATTCAGGACCCGGCTGACAAGACAGTTCAGCCGGTAAATCTCCTCACCATGTACACCTGGGGGCCTGGGTTTGGTTCTAAGAATCCACATAAAGGTGGAAAGAATGTGCTGAATGCAAAACTGTCCTCTGACCTCCACATGTACACCATGGCATGTGCACTCACACATATACATAGCATTTTGCGTAATAATCATCATAATAAATTTAATAATAAATAAAAATAGTAGTTACTAAAGTAGATATACATTTTTTTACCTAAGGTGAACTATAGCCAGAAATCACGTAGAGAGTAAATGTTTTTATCTTGCCAGTTATCAAATATATGCAAAGAAAAGTGTAACTGAAGCATTGATTTAAAACTATTTAAAAAAATAAACATTCCAGGGGAGATGGCTGCAGAGATGGTTAAAACTTTGTGCTGTTTTTGCAGAGGACCCAAGTTTGGCTCCCAGCACCCACACTGGGTGGTTCATGACCTCCTGTAACTCCAGGTCTAGGGAATCCTACACTTCTGGTGTCCTCAAGCATCTGCACTCATCAACACACACACACACACATACACACACACACACAAATATGTAAAAATAAAACAAATTTCAACTATTGCATGTATACATATATAGGCATATATATATATAAATTGTGTGCATATATAGACATAGCTGGGTGTGGCTGTGCATGCCTGTGAGCCCAGTGCTTGGGAGACTGGAACAGGAGCTCAAGGCTAGTCTCTATCCAGAAATAAAAAACACCAAAATTAGATCATTTGGAAACAAAGATCTATATATTTGAGGTGGCCAATAATCCTAGTTTTCAACTTCATTCATGACTTTAAAAATATTGATAAAATCTCAACAACAAACAACCATGTAGAATAACTTCCAGAATAGCTTACACAAAAGCACAATGCCAAGGATCACCAAGGACATAGACCAACGGACTGCTTACCCCCGTGCAGTGAGACTTTACATTCCCAGGGCCACTGTGAGATGTCATTTGCTATTTTCTCATAAGGATGAACCTGCTCAGACCCTAACAAAGGAGCCAATCTAGCTCTAAGTACATATCCTTGAGAAATGCACACATATGAAAAGGATCACTCTACTCAGTAGCCAATAATGAGAAGCCACCGACAATCCATCAACAGCAAAAACAATGAATTAATTTGGGCACATTCATATAATTGAACACCACAAGATAATGAACATGAATGAGTTGCAGCTACATGTAGCAATGTAATTTAATAAGTTTAAATTGAGCTAGGGAAACAAGGTAAAATGATTTCATTTACAAAAAAAGGTAAAACTAAGCAATGCATGTATAAATGAGAATCTATAACTGTGTGAGGAAATGGTTGCCAGAAGGTTAGGAGAGTGGCTATTTGTGAGTTATTTATGGGCTTGTGGGAGGAGAACACAGAATATGTAGATGACGAGATGATGTCAGTGTTCTACTTTTATATTTTTCTGAAAATATCTCTTGCCTTTGAAGAAAATGAACTTCTGCTGGACCCTGCAGCCAAATTAACAACATGTCTTGAGATCATTGAAGACTATATACTTAACCCACTGTTCTATTGTGTACTCAGCCTGTTAATCGGCCTGTAAGAGAACAATATAACCAACAGGTGGTAGTAGTGGTGCACACCTTTAGTCCCAGCACTCAGGTGGCAGAGGCGAGCAGATCTCTGTGAGCTCAAGGCCAGCTTGGTCTACAAAGTGAGTTCCAGGACATCTGAGATTATACAGATAAATCCTTTCTCAGAAAAACAAAACCAAGAAAGAATGTAACTAACCTTACTATGTCTTGGATTTCCCCTGCGAATCAGCATTTACAACTTAAAATAAATGCATAGCTTGGATCTTGAATTATATATTCTTCCATGCCCCTGACCCAGAATAATATATGCATGTACTGTAATCATTTGCTGGAAGTAGCTAGCAGACTGGAAGATACCTTAAATAGCAAATATCTCATAAATGTTGAAAGTAACATGAGGATATAGGTAGCCCTCACCTGTTTGCAGTTTTGAGTGCTGTTCTGTATCAGTTGGTGCTAGTGATTTCTTCCCTTGTAAAGCTCTACAGATTTCTATGTAGAATCCCACATCCCTCTCCCATGCCGTGTTTTCTGTGTTGTTCAATTAATACATATCTGTTGTGGGATAGTCGTTTTGTACACTGAAGATTTGTCATTAAGATTAGCCAGTAGCTACAAAGGATGTTCAAGGCAGAGAGGATGCTGGGAACGATAAGGGCGGAGTCCCGTGGAGATGCCAGGATGACGGACAAGCAGCATAGACAGTACACAGATGAGGTAAACAAGCTGCAGGCAACACGTAAATTAATATAAATAGGTTAATTTAAGATATAAGAGCTAGTTTTAAAGATCGAGCTTTCATAATTAATAATAAGTCTCCATGTCACGATTTGGCTGGCAGGAGGGACAGAAAACTCCACCTCCATCCAGCCAAGTCGTTTGTTAGGTTTGTTAGTGGCCGGAGACAGAGGAGGAGAAGGGGAGAATTCAAACCTGGGCTCACTCTCAGTCACGCTCATCCAGGAGAAAGTTGCTTTGTTTTCTTTCTTTAATGTGTTATCAGAGAACTGCTTGAGCTGGCTCATATTTACTGAAGAGCTCTTTTTAATTTTTCTGATTTATTTTTTGATACAAACATGTGCAGATGTGTATTATATGTGTGTGTACTTACATATTTCATATTTTACTTGGCAGACATAAGAAAACTGTATTGATGAAGTAGTTAAATTTTGTTTGGCCATCAATTTTTGAAGAATGTGCCAAAAATAGAAGGCTATTCGATTAGAAACAATATGTTTAAAGGAAATTTGTAATTTTAGAGGACCCATATATCTTTTGAATTTAACTATGAAGAAGAGGATGTCTGAGATCCATACTGAAAACTCATCTATAAGATCTGTGGACCTAGGCCTCCATTTGTAAGAGCTACTTTACAACAGGATCTGGCATTTATTTTCTTTTTCTTTGAGACCTAAGGCGATGTCCAACAGACTCATGGGCCATAAAGGCAGTCAGTTGGAGCACCATGCCAATAGCCATGAAGTTCAGTCTTTTAAAATAGATAGGACAGCACAGAGAAGCAGGGTATCTGACAGTCACAAGCTAAAAATTCCTCAGAAACTATTTTAGATAACAATGAAAAGAATTCTGCTTCTGCATCTGAAGGGGATGAAATCCTCTAGTCAGAAGCTGGAAGTGGTTGCCAAGCAACTCAGCAGCTTCACAGTGGACTCAGTCGTGATGGCTCTGAGGCAAACCAAGGCTAGAACTTTTATTTGCACAGAAGAAACAGGGAGCCTAGGAGAGGGCAGTTCCTAGAATGTGCTTTTCAAATACCTAATGTAGCTGGGTGGTGATGGCACACACCTTTAGTCCCAGCACTTGGAAGGCACAGGCAAGCAGGTCTCTGTGAGTTTGAGGCCTGCCTGGTCTACAGAGTGATTTCCAGGACAGCCAGGGATACACAGAGAAACCTTATCTCAAAAAAACTTTTTTAGACTCCCTAAAGTTAAAAAAAAAAAAAAAAGATATTCAGGAGGATACTTTCACCAATGATAACAGTAACAATGTCATTTTAGTAGTTTTAGTGGGATGGGTACTAGTTTGCACATAGAAACTACTGGTGTAGTTACAGACTTAGCCCAAAAACTGAATAACGGTAGCTCTGAAACTTTATGAACTCTTTTTTTTTAAAAAAAAAAAAAAAAAAAAAAACTTTATTTATTTACTTATTTGCCTTGGTGTTTGCCTGGAACTGGAACTACAGACAGTTGTTAGCTGCCATGTGGGTGCTGGGAATCGAACCTGGGTCCTCTGGAAGAGCAGACGGTGCTCTTAACCGCTGAGCCATCTCTCCAGCCCCCACTTTATGAACTCTTAAGAATTTCTGCCCCCTCTCAAAAAATTAGACTCTATGCCAGAGACACACTTTCATGAGTAAAGGCACTTGATGCTGATCCTCAGGTAGAGGACACAGGTGCTCTCAAGCCCTGTGACTTGAGTTGGATGTGAAACCACAGGGTGGAAAGAAGAAACAACTTCAAGACACAACAGGCTGGGTAGTGGTGGCGCACATCTTTAATCCCAGGCCTCGGGAGGCAGAGGTAAGCAGATCTCTGTGAGTTCAAGTCCAGCCTAGTCTAGAGAGTGAGTTTCAGGACAGCCAGGGCTACACACAGAAACCCTGTCTCCAAAAATCAAAAACTAAAAGAAAAGAAACAACAGATTCTTACTGTGTACTTAATTTTTCTGTAAACTTAATTTTTTTCTCTGAAAATTTCTTTAAATGTAGATTGTAAATGAGTAATAGTCCTTTCAAGAAACATGTAGAATCAAAGTGTCACTTGTTAAAGGGTAATAAACTGTGTGATAGCATCGTATCTTAATTTGTAGGAACAAAGGAACTCACCTTCAGAAGGAAAGAGAGAATGCCGTCCTCAAATGGAGATGAATCACTGTTCCTGACTAGACTGAGCAAGTGAAAGTGGATGAACACCCGGAAAACCAGGTTCCTCTGAGAAGTGACCTACTAACCTATTTTGTCTGTCTACTGGTTCCTTGGCTGGCTCTTCTGCCTCAGTGCTGTGATTACAAATGTGTGTTACGATATTTGGCTAAGAGATACTCTTCTTGATCTCAACTAAACATAACTGAGATACAGACTAAAAGGGACATGGCTATTGTTCACAGGATTACTCTGAAAGTAGGTTTGGCTTTACATAATTAATTTAAATGCCCTGAATGGAAAAGCAGTTTTACTGGGTATGGTGGTGTATGTATGTAATCATCACTGTGTGTGTGATTACTTGTAAGCAAGTAAAAGATATAAATGGTTTTTTAAAAGGATTATTTTATATGTATAGGTGTTTTCACCTGCATGTGGGTTGGTGAACCATATACATGCAGTGCCTGTGGAGGCCAGAAGAGGGCGTTGGATCATCTGGAACCATGTGAGTGCTGGGAACCAAACTCTGGTCCTCTTTAGGAGCAACAAGTGTTTTTAACTGCTGAGCTATGTCCCCAGAGCCAGCAACTGCATTTTTTATCTAACTAGATAGCAGTAATTTCTAAATAAGCTCACTGTCCACCAGTTCCTTTAAATGTATTTTCCATGCAGATGCCTGTTTGTTACCTTAAACCCTTCACAGGTCACCTGCTCAGAATCTTATAATCACACTTCTATTTATTGCCTACACCTAGGAGTATAATGAAGACTTTTAAAAGTGTTTTTGAAGATGTGAAAGGCAATTATGACCTAGAAATTTTATAAAGAGACAGTAATTTTAAAAGAAACAAATCTGAAACTGCCAAAATGGCCAGCAGATAAGGTGCTTTCTCATCAAGCTTGACAGACAGCTCGAGTCTGATTCCCAGAGCCCAACTAAAGGTAGACAGGAAAGAACTGACCCCTGGAGCCATGGCACAGGCACAGGACCCACCCTTCACAATCATAATGCTAATAAATGGTAACAATAAACTATTTTTGGAAAGAATCTCATAATAGCATGTCATCTGTAGGGTGTTTTTCAAATATTTGAGTGACATGATGCCACTGTGAAGGATTAAACCACCCTGACTTTTTTATTCCTCCCAGACCTGTTTTGTCAATTTTTTCTGTTATTTCAAGGAAATGTTATTATATATGTGGATATTGCTCTTATGAGACTCGGGATGGAAATTGGTAAAGAATGAAGATAATAAAATAACTAACAAGGAGATGTCTCCCAAGATATGTAACATTTGGCTTGGGGTAGTTCAATGATAAAGTAATACTTCCCAGCATGCATAAGGCTCCAGAGTCAGTCCCCAGCACAGCATAAAAGTCTATGCATTAGTGGCTATCTGGGCTGGTTCTCCTCCTCCATCACTGTGAATGCCATAAAAATATGGGCATGGTGTCATAATCATCCATCCCAGAACTGGAGATACAGAAGCTAGATCTCTGCGATTTCCAGATATGTGTGCAAACGCACATAATACAATGTGAAAGTAGAAGCAAGGGGTATGTGGGGGAATGAAGGGAGAAAATGATCAAGAGAGGATACTGGATGAGGTAGATGAATACTATGTTTCCTTCACATGCAGAATACATATATGTGTGTGTGTGTGTATATGTCTGTATAACAGTATTCCATATAAATATACATATGGAATAAAGAAGGGAGAAAAACAAGGGAACGAAGAGTAGAGATGGATGAGAGGGCAAATATAAGTCAAATATGATGAAATATATGGGAAATATCATAATGTAACCCACTATTAGTAGAAGTTACTATTTTAACCTTATAGAAGCATTCATTTCATGGTCCAGATGTCTCTTCCAATCTGCTAATGGGAAGCCAGACTAGAGGAGGTTCCCAGGGAGAGATGCTCCTGAGCTGGGTTGTTTCCGTGGTATGGTCCAGATTGTTTTCTTTCTCTGCTCCCGTGCTTTCAGTTTTTGAAGAACATCAAATACTCAATGCTAGGAGGTCATACTCACCACAATAAAAGCCACTGCATCTCCTTTACATGCTTCACATCAGGCTGAATTATGAGTTTATTTTTACATATAACAGACAGGCCATGGACCTGGAAAAAACTGTTTAGAGCATAGTATTTGCAGACACACACAGATTAAAATCAGAGTCCATGGTCATGACTTGCAGATACAAGCATCTAGGAAATAGCCTCCTCTTGATCCTGCAGACACTCTGTACCTGATTGTAAAGGAATGTGTGTGCATAATCGAAGCAGGCTTTTGAACAGTCTCACTGGCCATGTGGATCTCCTCAGCTAGGCTCCAGTGTTACAACTGATTGCTAATAATTTGAGTCTGGTAATCAAAAGATTTTCTTTTTGCTCTTATTATTTCTAATAATTCACTAATCTCCAACAAAACTGTCTTCACATAGCTTGATTTTAGCCACACACATTCTGTTTGATCTTTCTCAAAACACGTGACTCATGTTTCCTAATTCTAGCCCATGCATGCTTCAGCTATTATAATAATGCATCTTCAAATTCTCTAAATTTGCCAAAGCTCATGAAAATACTTGATTCTATATTATATTTGTGTATAGTTTATACATATGTTCCCAGAAGAGCCAGGGTGGATCTCGTGGTTCTTGAATCTTGCTTATTCATGGGGTATAGTGATCACATGAAAACCCAAACAAGGATAAGCCTCTATTGAGAAGCCCATGCCCACACAGGGGCACAAGCTTCCTTACCTAGTCTCTCTCTCCCAACAGCATGCTCAAATATATTAAAACTTTCTTTTTAACATTTATTTATAAAAAATTTTAAATTTATAAAAATTATATGTATTTGTGTGTGGGTAGGAGATGTGCACATGAGTGCAGATGCCTCCAGAGGCCAAGCAAACCCTCTGGAACTGGAGTTAGAGGCGCTCTTGTAAGGTGTCTGATGTGGGTGCTAGGAACTGAACTCAGGATCTCTGGAGGAGCAGCTCATGCTCTTAACCTCTGAGCTGTCTCCTTATCTCCTTAAACCTGTTTCTTAAACAACAGCCTTCATCTGGGAGCCTCACGCCCTGACACCCTTCATTATGACAGTGTCAGGTTCTTAAGGACTGCTATGTGATGAAGTATCTCAGCACACAAAAGTAAAAGCATTACTCCTCATAGCTTCTCATAATGACAGTTAATCCCCCACCCCAATCCAAAGGAAAGACCACTACCCAGATTCTTAGGTCAAATTAAGAAAGCTTTATTTTCTGTCAAACAAAGCTATCTCCTTAAATCAGGGTTTAAGAAAATAGTTTAGAATATAGGAGAAACAGGGTTTATATAGCCACAAGACTGGGGAGTTTCCAAGCATTTTTGGTTACCTAGGAACTTGGCTGAACATCTCAAAATTATTTAGCAGAACATCTTATCCTTAGGGTGATAGATGTGGAACATGCCAAATTCCAGAATATGTGTCAAGACTTGGTCAAACCCAGGTTTTACAGAAAATAGGAATGAACTTATTTTGACCTTGTAACAAGATGGCTGCTGATCTTAAAATGAGGTCAAGCTGGTCCATCATGACCCTCATTTGTCCATTTTAGAAGATTTGAAGGCCGGAATGCTTTCATGGGGGTAGACTGCTTCTGAATTGGCTGATAGAACTTAACCTGCACAGCAGGTATATCATGCTTCTTCACTGATTTACTAAATAGCACGATGGCAATTTTTCTTTAATAATAATATATATTTTATTAGATATATGTTTAAAAATTCTACTACACTAAAATCAATTTCTTTTGAATTTTTGGGTATTTGTGAAACTGGAAAGGTGGCCAATAGTGCTGAGTATACCTTCTAAGACTTCTTTTGTATGGTTCTGCCACTCATGTGACTGTATTTCCTGGTCTGTGGTCCTATTCCACAAGACATGTGGATTAGGACAATGACGAATACCTACCTATATTAGTCAGGGTTTAGTCAAGAAAATAGACGCCACCCTAGGGTTTTCAAGCCAAATAAAGAAGAGCTTTAGTAAGATAAGTGCTTATACAGGAAATGGAAAAGCTGAGAACCAAATAGAGGAGGATGAGGCAATGGAGAGGCTGGGCACTCAGAGGTGAGCACTACCCCAGAGCTGAAGGGACAAGGAAGTAGTTTTATGAAAGTGAAGTTGTGGCCGATTAAAAGGAACAGAACTGAGAAGGGGATTTTCTAATGGTAGCTGGAACCCCATGGAGGGGTCTTTTTAAGGGGTCCCGGAGGCACAGAAGAGAAACAGCCACAGCTGGGACTCCAGAGGAATCAGAGAATAACCCAGCCCTTCTGCTTCTACACTCCAATTACTGCCAATGTCTCCTTACCCATAAGCCCCTGGCCAAAGGACCTGGGGAAATTATAGGGGATAGGATGGGTGTGAGCAAAAATAAACAGTTGGCCAGTGACAGTCAAAGGTGGCCAGTCACTACTATTGCCAGAAACCCTAAAGCAGAATGGGGAAGGACCAGGTGCGGCCTAGTTGACAGAGTGCTCCCTAGCACACATGGGCACCAGGGTTCCATCTCCAGCCGTGCAGAATTTGGGACTAGTGGTACATGCTGGTAATCCCAGCACTTGGGAAATAGAGGCAGGAAGGTCAGAAGTACAAAGTCATCCTCAGCTACAGAGGCTTGAGGCCAGCCTGGGCTACACAGATCCTATCTTTTTTAAAAAAAGACTTGTACAAAGCAACTTGACTGAACTCTCCAAAATGTTAATGTCTAAAAAAGAAGGGAAAAGCCAAAGGAATTATCTAAACTAAAGATTACTGGGGAGACATGGCAGCTAATTTCAGTACAAGGAAGATCACAGGCTGAATATTGGCTAAAAAGAATCCCATACAAAGGGTATTATAGACAACTGTAAAAATATGTATATAACTACAACATCAGATTGTATTATACATAAAGGTTAAATTTTTTGAGTGTGGTAATTTGGTTGCGGTTGTGTTAGACAATGGCCTTGTTCTTAGGAGAAAGATCTAAAGAATTTGAAGGTGCAAAACCAACATTGTAAATAAGGGGATAATGTGAGACCGAAAATAACTAATATTAGCAAATCCAGCACACGGCCTAGATATTCACAGTACTGCGGCTGCGGCCGCCCCAAGGGCTTAATGTTTTTACCCTAAGACACAGGAGAAAGAGGCTGTATTCAGGGCTTCAATTCCTGGTGTGGCACGAAGAGGAAGGGACTGAACCAACCCCCTTCTTGGGAATTTGCAGTTCATAAAGGACTTGCTAGCTAGCAACAAAATTTGGAGATAACAGGGCAACATAGTAGAGATAGGTAATACAAGCTAAATGTCATGCAAATCTAAGTGGGTAACTGGAGGAGAAACAAAAACCCAGCAAACTGTTTGAAAACTTGCCCCAGACCTGATGCTTCTCCCATCAAGAGTGAAGCCTGTTTTGAACTAGTCCTGTGATTTACTTGGACCAGCAGAATTGGCCACGTGCTGGTTCCTAACCATTGGGAAGCCCCACCCCTTCCACTTTTCCTCTCTTGGAGTCTAACCACCCTCTGAAGAAAGCTGTCTTCATGGAGAGCTTGAGTCAGTGTCCTTAGCTGTTCTTACACTTCAGCCAAAGCTAGATTCCTCCATCCCCCACCCCAGTCAAGCCAACCCAGCCATCACCTCATAGAGCAAATACAAGGTATTCCTGCCAGTCTCAAATTACAGCATCATGCACCAACAAATGAAGGATGGGGCTATTGAAGCCAGTGAATGGTGGGGAGATTTGTGATGTAGCCAATAGTCATGGAGCAGACAGACACACAGAGACTCCCATAAGGAGAGTGGAAAACTCTCATTTTTAGTATTCTAGTTAATCCTATGCTTTGGCTCAAAATGGCTCCTCCTACCCCTTTCATGGTCAGTACTGACTAAGGTGTTCCATGCAACAAAAATAAAATAAAATTACAAATAAAAAAAAAAGATCCAGCAACAAGTGACCCTTTTTGTCCTCTTGCAAATATTATTTTCCAAAGATTCTGAACAAACACTTCTTTTTATTGTTTTATTTTAATCATATGAATGTTTCACTTACATGCTTATGTGTGCACCACATGCAGGGTCTGTGGAGACCAGAAGAGTGTTCCAGGTCCTCCGGGTCTGGACTTACAGATGGTTATGAGACACCCTATGGATGCTGGGATTAGAACCACAGGTCCTCAGGAAGAGCAGCCAGTGCTATTAACCATTGAGCATATTTTTCTCCTAAATGAACACTTGTGTGTGTGTGTGTGTGTGTGTGTGTTTTCAAGACAGGATTTCTCTCTATAACAGCCATGGCTGTCCTGGAACTCATTTTGTAGACCATGCTGGCCTCCATCTCACAAAGATCCACCCTCCTCTGCTTCCAGAGTGCTGGGACTAACTACCTGTGTCACCATGCCCAGCACAAGAACCCTTCTTATTTCTTCTTGCCTCTCTGCCTTCCTCCTTGCACTGACTGATGTGCTCTGACGTGCACCACACAGGCACAGACAGAAGGGAGTGAAATCATGTAAGCATGATATGAAGGTGCTGTGTTAGGGTTCCTTCCCATGGCGTTTAGGAAACAGGACAGCTCTTTCCTTGGCTTCCCCTTCCCCACCATGAACTCTGTTAAATCACTGTCATTTTTCTTTTATAAGCAATAGAGCACTTAATTTTACAAAACAGGGTGTTAAGCAGCAACCTAGGAGAGAAAGGAGGAAAGCTTTCCTGTTAGGGGAAAGGTAAGAACGAGGCAAATAAACTGAGCCGTCAGTCTCTGGGTGGTTGTCTGGCTTGGGCTTCTCAGCATTTATTAGAGCCTTTTATGGGAAAGTCGTTGAGCAAGCTGGTGAGTAACACCGGGAGACAGGGTTTGGCACCTTTGAGACATGTAGTGACACAGGAGCATGAGCCAGGCTTCAGATGTTGGGCCAGGTCACAGTCAGAGAGACAAGGCTGTTCCTTGTGACTTCCCTCTACCTGCCAGGAGAGGTCAAAGCTGCATATTTCTAGACAATACACCCAGCCTAGGTGGAAGCCAGGGACCTTGTCAACTTATGATCAAGGTAAACTTAGAACAGAGAACACCTGGGCACACTGGGTATATTGACCTAGCTTTAAAGTTAGCATGATGAACTCACTGTGGTGTACATGCGGGTCAGGGCAGCAGAGGCAGGGCCTGTGCTACACAGTAAGGCCTTGTCTTAAAAACCAGAGGGGAGGAAAGGAAGCATGGCAATGGCGGGGGGATGGTGATGGAGGGACTCCCTTCCCTCTTACCTCTGTTCCTGCATAAACCTGGAATCCTGGAGTCTGGCCACCTCACTGCTGTCCTGGGTCTGGATTGTCTATACCATTTCCCAGGCTCTTTTCTGGTTTGTTCTCTCATTCGAAAGGTCCAGCCTCCAGGAGATCCTTGAGAAAGGTTGCATGAGAAGCTCACATATGGAAATGTCTGTTTATTTTGTTCTTATAGATGACTGATAATTCAGCTAGGAACAAAATTCTAGGGGATTTTTTTTTCCTTCTGGATTTTGAAGGCATCAATCACTCTTCTCCTCTTGCTTCCAGTGAGAAAACGAAGTCTGAGTCCCCATCCTTTATATACAATCTCTATTCTCTCCCGACAACACCTGCCTTCCTCTCTCCCTCCCTCTCTTCCTTTGGCCCATTAAGATCTCCTAGCAGCTGTGTTCTGAAATTTCATAACAATGTGTCTAGATAAGCTATTATCATTCTTTTTTTTTTCTGGGCCCTTCAAAGACCTGTTATAGGAATTCCTCCCCCCCCTCCTGGGTTTTGCTGTGTGGCTCTTTCCTGTTCTGTTTCCTGAACACCTGTTATTCAGATATCTATCCTCCCTGCTTATCTTTTTCTATCCATTTCCCTTCCGTCTTCTTGTAGATTTCTTCAAGTATTTCCTCCAGTTATTGTTATTTCTCTCTCTCTCTCTCTCTCTCTCTCTCTCTCTCTCTCTCTCTCTGTGTGTGTGTGTGTGTGTGTGTGTGTGTGTGAGAGAGAGAGAGAGAGAGAGAGAGAGAGAGAGAGAGAGCACAAGTGTATTCATGCCCTGGGACACATTGGGGTCAGGGGACAATTTGCAGGTGTTGGTTCTGACTTCCTTCATGGGTTCCAGGGATCACCTTGCTGGCCTGGCTCACAGCCCTTCTATTACATCTCCCAGCTTTATTATCCTGCTTTAAAATTAAAGGATGCTTTTACCCTCTTTATCACAATCACATCCTGTTCTTATGGCTATAATTTATTCTCTTAACTTTTCTGTGTATATCAACAATATCTTTTGCAACCGGGGGTTTTGCTTTTATTGGGAGATCTATCTTCATTGTCTGAAGCAACATCTGGTCTCTTTGAAGACCTGCTAAGTCTCATATTCCCAGGTCATAGGGGTGAACTCACCATTTGCTGATTCTTTTATCTTTATAACATACTTGACCTGCCTGGGCTTCTGTCACTTCACAATAAAACAAGGATGATAGGCACTGGTTCACGAGGGTTGCCAAGGTTGCCTCCCTTGCATCACGGACCTCAGACTCATAACTGGACACAAGTGGTTCAATAAATTTCAGCTGTAATCATTATCACATAGCTCAGGGGGGATTTATAGCACTTCTTACCTGAAGAGAGGATGAGATTAGGGTCAACAAATTTGAAAGAAAGTCTTTCTTGGATCTCTGTCAAGTCATTAAACTGTACAAATACAATTCCAGGGTGGGGTCATGGTGGCACATGCTTTTAATCCTAATATTTGGCAGGCAGATCTCTGAGAGTTCAAGGCCAGCTTTGTCTATACAGTGAGTTCCAGGACAGTCTATCTGAGAGACCCTGCCTCAAAACACAAACAAAACCTACAAGCCTAGCACTGTTGACAGCCATATTTACAGCCCTTCTGGAAACTCTATCAAGAGCAAAACCAACATAAAAGAAAATTGATCCAAAGGTTGGGGATGTAGCTTACGGTATAGTGGATACTGCTCAGCTAGAGGGCAGTGCCAAGGAAGGCCTGAGGGGCTGAGCCAAGATCTACTCTTGCCTGAAGGCATATGACCCCAGGCCTTTCCAACACTCTAGGTCAAAACATCTTTCTTAAGCTATTTGCTTACTACAAGAAGAATCTTTTGTAAGACTAAAAATCAAGAAGATAGATTTAAAGCCTATGTATTTAACTATGTATGACCATATTCTCATGTTATTAAAATTTATCTTCAATATTATTTTATGTCTGGGATTTGCCTTATGATGCCTATATTAGTGGGCAGATAACTTGTTGAATTTTTAATACTGTAAATAACAATAGGATGAGGATGTCACTAAATTTTTGTGCATGGCATCATTGTTTCCTGAAAATAAACTTCCCAAGGTAGACCTTCCAGGTCAAAAGTTGCACAAGATAATAAGAGTTTGTTACATGGGGAAAAATTGGCACCACGCCCCTGGAAAGGTAAAACGGATTTGCCCTCAGGCCATGAGCGTAAGAGAATACATGTTTTCTGTCATTGCCTGCCATGCATGGTTAATGCCTTTTATACACTCTGCCAGATAATCATATACACAGTGAAACAGTGTCTCATTGTACTTCATATTTCATTATTATATGAATCACCAGCCATGCATAGATTTGTACATTGGTTACCCCAAGGGACCTGATAATTAGTTCTTCTGGCATTCTGTTTTCTGTGGTTTCCTGGGCTTTATTCTAGTTTTGCAAAACTAAAGACAGAGATGTAAAGATGAATAAACGTGGATTGAAGCTTGAGTTCCGCATTTAGATCTGTGATCCTGACCAACCTACTAATCCTAAAAGAGAGATGATGCAGAGGAAAGTGGGTGAGACTCCAAAGAACCAGGGATGGCTCAGCCTGTTGGGGGTACAGGGGTCGAAGGTCCTGCGAAAGGGGATGCATGTGTATGACACACAACTGTCATCCACATTCAGAGGGCTGTTACAAAGTGGTATGTCCTCCCATGTACCCAACACCCCGATTCCATTCAGGTTAGCATCTTTCCCAAAGCAAAAGACAATAGCTTTATTATTGGAAAATGGAGAGGGCCTAAGCTTGAAGAAATCACACCAGAGAAATAGGATGAGCCATGGGACTGACAAGGAGACTAAGGGAAATTCTACACTCTCAATTTCGCAGCCCCTGGCCTACCCCAGGCTACCCCGACTTGCAAACAGCTCACACTACCAAACCAGAAGGCAGGGCAGTTCTTTTCTGCACCCAGGAGAACTGGCCTCACACTCCTGACATCTGGAGCCAGATCCATAAAAGAGCCCAGCGCCTCTGGTTTCCCTGCATAAGGTCCACATGTCCACACTTGGAGCTTCAGTGGGTGCTGATTCCCACTCAGAGGAGAGTCAGCTTCTGCAGAGCACAAGACCTCAGAGAACTTCTGAGGTGAGAGAGAACAAAACCCACAGACAGACATGGTCTTGATGGGGGGGGGGAGAACAGTTGCCCTGTCTTTTGTTACTTCTGTGAAGGGGAGAGACTTCTTCAATGCAAAGTCCCAGGTCTCAGAGATGACAGAATGACTCATGTAGTTGTCAACAGGAGAAGAGCATCTAGAGGCGCTGCCTGGGAGTCCGTGCCTCAAAGAGTCCTAGTTACTGCCCACCAACCCAAACTCTTGATCACATGAGGGGGTTGTCCAGTTTGCTTTCTGTTGATGGGCCAAATGATAGAGGCATTTCCTCAGTTGATGTCTCCTCCTTCCAAGAGACTCAAGTTGGTTTAAAAAAGAAAGAAAGAAAGGAAGGAAGGAAGGAAGGAAGGAAGGAAGGAAAGGGAAAAAAATCCAACTAACCAACAAAGGCCAGTTGGTTTGTCTTGGAGCAGGTGATTAATATGACTACATAACAAATTTACTCCAAACAAAATGGCAGCCAGGGAGGAGGTGGTGCACTCCTTTAATCCCAGCACTCTGGAGGCAGAGGCAGGTGGAGCCCTGAGTTCAAGGCCTGTGTCGTCAACAGAGCAAGTTCCCAGGGCAGCCAGGATGACCTCCAACTCAAGAGACCTTCCTACCTCTGTCTTCCAAGGGTGGTCCACCCATGCCCCGGGAAGTGGCTCCTAACAATCCGTTCTGTGGAAAGAGACACTAGCACAGGGGAAGGGCAGAGACGGCTGGCGCGGTGCTGATGGAGACAGTGGATTTTAGTCTCGGCCCCATTTTCCCACAGGCTGGTGTTCAGAGAGGCGCATCCTTGCCCTGGTCCACCAGAGCCCCTTTCCCAGTTCCCCATAGGACTGGTTCAGAACATAGATCCCTATCAAACAAATATGTTTTGTTTGTTTTACTTTGTCATTTTAAAAATAATTTTTTAATTTAAAAGGTTTTTTTATATACCAACCACTGTCCTCCCTCTTTAACCAGTCACCCCCAGCCTCCCTCCACTCCCCCACCCGCTAGGATTCCCGGGGGAGTCAATACAGTCTGACATAGATTGAGACAGGACCAAGTCCCTCCTCCCAGTATCAAGGCTGAGCAAGGTATCCCTCTACAGAGAATGGGCTCTAAAAAGCTAGTTCCTGCATTGGAGATAAGTTCTGGTCCCATTGCCATAGGCCTCATAAATGACACCCACCACACAACTGTCATCTACCTTCAGAGGACATACAGAATGGGAAAAGATCTTCACCAATCCTATATCTGACTGAGGACCAATCTCTAAAATATATAGAGAACTCAAGATAATAAAGATCAAAAAAACAAATAATCCAATTTAAAAATGGAGTACACATCTAAACAAAGAATTGTCAAAAAAAATCTCAAATGATTGAAAGACACTTAAAGAATTTCTCAACATCCTTAGCCATTAGGGAAATGCAAGTCAAACAACTCTGAGATACCATCTTAAACTTGTCAGAATGGCTAAGATCAAAAACACTGATGACATCCTATGCTTGAGAGAATGTGGAGTAAGGGGAACACTCATTCATTGCTGGTGGGAGTGTAAACTTGGTCAGCCACTCTGGAAGTCAGTATGGTAGTTTCTCAGAAAACTGGGAATCAATCTCCCAAGGATCCAGCAATATCATTTTTGGAATATATCCAAAGGATGCACATTCATACCAGAGGACATTTGCTCAACTATGTTTATAGCAGCTTTATTCATAATAGAACCTGGAAACAGCCTAGATGCCTCTCAACTGAAGAATGGATTTTTTTAAAGTGTGACACATTTACACAATAGAGTACTACTCAGTGGTTTAAAAAATGACATTCTGAAATTTGCAGGCAAATGGATGGAACTAGAAAAAAATCCACCCTGAATGAGGTAACACTAACCAAAAAAGACAAACATTGTATGTACTCTGTTGTAAGATTGTATTCTGTTCCATTGTAAATAATTGTCCTGCCTACTAGTTTAATAAAAATGCTGATTGACTGAAGGCAGACAGGAAGTATGGGCAGGGCTACCAGACTAAGAAAACTGTGGGAACATCTTGGAGCAGAAACGCTGCAGAGATGCCACAGATATACAGAGGAAAGAAGTTGAAATGCTGCTCTGAGAAAAGGTACCAAGCCTCATGATTAAACAAGATGGGTTAGTTTAAGAATAAAGAGTTAGCTAGCAATATGTCTGGGCCCTAGATCAATCGGCATAAAATTAATATAAGCCTGTGTGTGATTGAGGCTAAGCAGGGCTGAGAGTGGGACCCAACCTCTGGACTAGACTGGAAACTACATACAACAGTACTCACTCATAAGTGGATTTTAGATGTAAAGCAAAGGATATCCAGGCTACAATCCGCAACTCCTGAGCACCTAGGTACAAGGAGAACCCTAAGAGGGACATACTTGGGTCCCTCTGAGAAGGAGAAATAGATAAGATCTCCTAAGTAAATTGGGACCATGGTGGGTGGGTGGGTAAGGAGAGGTGGGAAGAGAACGTGAGGGATGGGATGGTTGAGTTGGGGGAGGGACAGACAGAGAGAACAAGAAGATAAATGTCTTGATAGAGGGAGCCATTTTAGGGTTAGAGAGAAACCTGGTGCTAAAGAAATACTCAAGAATCCACAAATATTCTGAGGCTTGAGACTGCTGCCTTTTCTGATTGTGAGTTTAGTCACATAGCAGACTGTAACTTTCCAGCTCAGAGCTTTGAGACAAACAGGTACAGGAACCAGCTAGGGAGAGAGGGACCCAGCACCTCCTGCCTACACCTGTGATTCTTCAATGCATTGCACATACACCTCACCCTGCAAATGGACCCTCACAATCTATCTCTTACATAATCTGTGTGTGTGTGTGTGTGTGTGTGTGGTCACAAGTGTGTGGTTAACGTTGGGCTTCCTCCTCAATCATTCTTCTGTGGGAATCTTTAAAACAACTGAAGGGCATTGTAGTCTGAAGTTTCTGGCCCCGCCCAGCCCTGAGGTCCAGCCCTGCAGTCCTGTAACCACTTAGTCCCAAATAAACATACCGAGGCTTATTATAGTAATTACAAGCTGTTTGACCTATGGCTCAGGCTTATTACTTGCTAACTCTTACTCTTAAACTAACCCATGATTCTTATCCATATTTAGTCACATGACTTCCTACCTTTTTTCTCAGAGCAGCAGTCTCATCTCCCTTCCTCTGCCTCTGGCTGACATCTCCACTCTACTCTTCCAATTCCCAGAATTCTCCTAGTCTGGTTTGCCCCACCTCTACTTCCTGTCTAACTTCTAGCCAATCAGCATTTATTAAACCAATATTTACAGTGACAAATATTTATAG